>JADBJO010014330.1:15000-48153 GCA_016801955.1 Conus betulinus | reverse complement strand
ACAAACTGAAGGCCCTTCTGTGGCTGTTGCTGCTGGAAGTTTTGTTTGCGTTCTGCATTCCCCAGCGTACTGCTCGCTGGCTCTGCCTTTTCAGCTCCTGGTGCTGCTGGAGTTCAGCATTCTTGTTGAGCAACTGTAGGGGGGGGTGCTGAAAAACCAGACCGTAGGCCACTGATGAGGGGCAGGACAGTCCAGGGTGCTCCCACAGAGCTGAGGGGGGCTGGCAACCTCCACCCTATGACACACAGATCTGAGCCAGTCATACTAGACAAATGAATACAACACTGACATACACACACAAAACATAGTCAGTCAGTATTCAAGGTACGAGTCCATCACCCTATGACAGACAGCTCTGAGCCAGTCAGAAAAGACAACTGAATACAGCACTAACATTACACACACAAGCATAGAGACAAGTATTTCAAGGTGAGCATCCATTTCATATTTTTCTTTTATCACACATGTTTTTCTTCTCTTCCTTACATGATAGTGCCAGTAAAAGAAAAACCTAAACAGACAACCTGACAGCACATTTTACTAAACATGATGACAGTAACCACATCCACCTGAGTGTTTTCATATACAGATACATCAAACATCATGAACAGCCTGAGGTGACTGACCTATAAATGATAAGCTATCGGATAATATATAAACTTGAGCCAAGAGATTAAACATAACTTCTCTGAGCCCAAAACAAACTTACACACAGTCAGTCTCTTCAGATCTGATCAGCTGATTCCCTTTACGCCTTGACTGTTAGGAAAATGGGATGTTCTTACTATCTGGTTTTGTTATGCACCCACATAAAGTCATCCAGACATACATTTCTCATCAGTACATTGTCCACACACCAAAATGGCATGACCGATGCAGATAGCTGGGACCAGCGGAGCTATGTTTCTATATAGAGTCTATGTTGCTTTTATTCCAAGGACTGCTGAAAGTGCTAGTTATTGTTCAGAAAAATCCCATGAGCTGTTTGTGGTGCATTTCGCATAGTTTGAGCTGAGAGCAATCTAGTCGGAGAGTCAGCTGACTTGAAATGTTATGTACAGACTGACTATGTAGCACATAGCAAAACCAAACCATGCACATACATTACATGTGCCAAGCAGTCAGTCCCTTGACAGTAGGATAATTTAATCCTGACGACATTGCACACATCCCTGGCAATGGCTGAAATGAGCATTTTTCAAAAAACAGATTTTGCTTTAAGAACTACCAACATGATGACAGTAACCACATCCACCTGTGTGTTTTCATATACAGATACGTCAGTGAAGCATCTGTGCGCTTTCACTTGAGAAAAAAAAAAAAATGAAATAAATGAATAAGCACCATTCATTTTTGTTTTGTTGCAGGAAAATGGCATGATTCGTTCTCTGTCACATGACGCTGTCATTAAATATTTTGGCAAGTCAAGAGTTTAGAGGGAAGACACATGAAGACTTAATCATCTAGCTCCTCTACTGATGCTAGTCAGAGAATAAAGAATGGCGCAAGTAGGAAGGCCTGGGCCTTTTGCCTTTAAACACACACACACGCAATCACATGCACACACACACACACACACACACACACACACACACACACACAAACACACACACATTCATTCACACATACACACACTTATTCACAAATACACACACACACACACACACACATGAACATTATCAATCAGTACATATCCATCCTTCCTCATCCCCCTTTCATTTTCAACATCATATGAACTCAGAGTCATGTGGGTTTTTTCTGCCCCGACCGGCTCCTACCCAGAGTTGAGTTTGCTGCGGACTCAGTTGGGAAGACTGGGACCACACAGTCAAGTTTCATCCACTTAATGGATGCGTTTCTGAGAGTGCTGCTCAAATTTCCTGACCAACACTGCAGGTGCCTGTATCTCTCGGGCCTGGTTGACGCCAGGATATATTATGAAAGGAAGAGTAGAGTACAGCCCTGTCATGTAGTCTCAGGCCGAAATGGAAATCCGTAGTATCATCTTAATCATCCTCATTCTCATTGATCAGCATTAAAAAAAAAATATATATATCAAATTCTGTGGCCCTTCATGCCCTGCTCTCATGGTGACCTCAATTTCAATGTCCTCTCCGCGTCTGTGGTCTTGGTTTGGTTCTGTCAGGGTCACGGGTATCGGTGAGTCCATGGGGGCTCTCGTTGGGGACGGACGTGGTGGCGCCCTCCGGAGGGAGAGCTCACTCACGCTGGCTCTGCGACTAAGCAATTATTGTTGTCAGTAGGGGGCTTAGTAGGTGGTGTCCTGTGTATGTTAGATCAGAACAGGCGCCACTGAACACCACCGAAGTGACTCGGCAGCAGTGCAGTGTCTCCTCCGGTGGGTTGCCTCTTGAAGACTTGACATTGACTGCTCCCTGTGGATTGCTGGTGCTGGGGCTGCAGTGGGGCCGACCGAGCTGTGGCGGGACGGTGTCGGAATGGCGGCATGGTGCAATGCCTCTGAGGTGGCGCAGAGGTTGGGACACTGATGATTTATTCACAAATCACGGGTAACATTCAGTCTGACTAAACATAGTAGCAAACCATGACATATAGAAAATAACATCCATTTCTGAACTCATTTCTACTTTTGTTAAAGACATAAAACAAAAGGTCCAAGTTCAATGTATTTCTATGTTTATCAATTGTTTTCAAATATTTCATCATACATAAATGCTGTTACAGACTTAGAAGTAGGGTTTTCTTTTTGTTGCTGTTGTCTTTTTTTTTTTTTTCAAATAAATGTGACATATATGTTGATTACATGTTGTGTTAGGACTCGTGAAATCTAAAGTTCACAGTTTAAAAAGAGATCAAAGTAACATCAGGTAGGTAAAGTTAAATGGAGTAGCTCAAAATGTTAATCGTTTTAAAGTTAGCTGTCTATTAAAAGCTAGTATGAAAATGTAATAGTCACATGATAAGGTATTCCCTATCACCTTGCTTACACACAGATGTACTCATGCGTGCGCACCCGCACACACACACGCATAGAGACACACACACATTTACATACACCTGCACAATCCATACTTTACACACAAAAAATTTCATCATGGTGCAAGTTTTAAGTCACGAAACAGTGTCGTGTCCCACACAGCACCATTTTGTGACTCATAATACCAACAACAGTGTCCAGTGCTGAGATTTAACCAGCCAAACCAAGGAGCCACCCAGATTCCAAACCTTTCATTAAGCAGCCTGACCTAGTGCTCAGAAACCACCTGATATCCCGCTGCAAAATCAGCAAGCGTAAAGCTGGAGTAATGCCAGTCTCATGTGGCTTATTATGCGGGCACCGTGTCTGGTGATCACAGATGGAACCCGACGCTGACCAATGCTCTATCTCATGTCAAATTCACTCAGCAGATGCATGTATGCTGCTTTGCGCATGTCAAAGAGTGTCTCATGTATGTATGTCTACTGCTTGGGGAAATTTTGATGTCGCAATCCCCGCGACTGGCACAATAAAAACTGAGTTTGTCTAACACAATTTTTAGGCGCATTTAGTGAGCTGGCCAATGTTAAATCTCAGCCTTGGTATTTATGTTGTGTATGGGACCGACAAAATGAATGGCACACAAGTAAGAAAAACAAAAAGTTAGTTTGATGGTTCCCTCCATTTACAGTCTGGTTACACACCTTGGCTTGTGTCCCATCAAAAGTCATTCTACTTCACAGTGATGTCAACAGAAATCTGATTGTCTAATCTGGGTTCTGATTCACTGATTAATGGATTTACTCATCATAATGTGATCAGACATTTTCCCTTCTTTCTTGTTACATATCCCACCACCTGCAGAAAAACTTCTCTCTCTGTCTGTCCATCACCTTCTGATTAGCAAAGTTATCTCTTGTCACTCTGTTAACTAAATCCTTTCTTGCAGCTCATTTTCATGCAGCCCCATGGTGATTTTGAACTAAGAAATTCTTGCGTTATTCTTCTCTTGCCCTCAAGAATAAGCCTAAGGTACGTCAAAGTATAGCATGAGAATGAGTCCTTCAAATCCATGTGAACCCCTCTCCTTCACCTTCCAGCGATACACATATATCCCCCATCAGCACAGACCACTACCTTCCTTCACACACTTCTCTAACACACACTCCTGTCTAACAGACACACCGACACACAAGAAGCAGTGACACTCCACCCACTCAGCACACCCCATTTATGCTCAAGCAATTTCAAAGAGTGTCTCCCACAGCATGATCAATCTCTTCTTTCCCCATGGATACACCCTTCCTTATCACAGGGCTTGGGAAGAACAGAAATCAAATGAAACCCTCGTGCTGGAAAGGCAGAACTGGTAGTCGCACAGTGATACCTCTGTGGAGCTGTACACACATACAGATGAAAGAAAAAGGAAAAAAAAAAAAAGATTCCTGGTGTTAAAACACCCGGTGATGAAGTGAAGAACCCACATGAACACAAACATAGGCATCTTTACCACTTAACACACACACACACACATACACAGACAGACACACACACACACAAACATGAAGAATAACCCATACACAAGAAAAACACTGATTTGCAGATTCTCTTTTTTTTTTTTTTCTGGGGCAAGGGAGGGAAGGGAATGAGTTGCAAGGTGGGGAAAAAGACAAGACAAGACAAATTCTTTATTATCAGAGGTAATAGATAAGCAAGTTCAAACTTTTTTTACATCTCTCGCCCAAGAGGGGAGCAAAAAAAAAACAAAACAACAGCAACAAATTGGCAAAATGAAAAATGAACAAACGACAAAAAACAAACACAAACAATCAAGAGATTGAACACAAAAAAAGTCTGAAAATACAGAACATGGAAAAATCATCAAAGAAAACGTAATACACTTCCATTTTAACAATCACCACCCAGAAAACGCCCCTCCCCAAACACCCACCCAAACACTTGTGCACTTTCGCAAACAAGCAACACATGAACATACACAGTGAGCGGCGGGGTGAAGAGAGAGAGACAGAGGGGTGGTGGAGAGAGAGAGAGAGAGAGAGAGAGAGAGAGAGAGAGAGACGGGGGGTATGGGGGGGGGGGGGGGTGGGGGGGGGGGGGGGGGGGGGGGGGGGGGGGGGGGGGAGAGAAAGAAGATACATGTATAGTACAAAGACAAACAGGGAAAAAAAAGAGTCAAATTGACTTGAATACATACATCAAATAATGAAATCCAATAAAGCAAATATCTTAACCCATTATTGCTGTGCTTCAAATGACACGTGCAAGATTTCCGTCTAACCACTTGAACACACACACACACACACACACACACACACACACTACACACAAAAATGGAGGGGAGAAAGGAGGGGGAAGGAGGTGAGTCAGGGTAAGGGGAAGACAAAACACACATGGGCTGGAGAACAGCCAGAACAAGGTAGGATGGTGTAGACGAAAGCAGGAGAAAGCACACAGAGCATCGCACCAATCAACACAACGGAACTGACCAGCAAAGTAGGTGCATTGAAGGGTCAAGTCAATATATTTGGAACATTTTACAAGTGAGCAGTGTGCTTAGTCCTCCAACTCTGAACAGATTTTCAGGATCAGGTGATTCAAAACCAAATCTTTCCTTGATAAATCTACCTTCACATAAAGCCACACACACACACACACCTTCACATAAAGCCACACACACACACACACACACACACACACACACACACACAGTCACACACACACACACAGATGGAATGGGATGGTGGGGGGAAGGAAACAGACACACATGGGGGGGGGGGGGGGGGGGGGTCAGTCAGTAAGACAGAGAGAAGGAGGGAGAGAGAGTCAGAGAGAGAGATTAGATTTCACATACAGCTTTGAGCTAACAGTACTAGTTACACACACACAGAGAAAAAGAAAAACATGCAATCTGTATCTACTGTTGTGCCTTAAAAAACAACAGATATTAAAGCAACTAACACTATACCATGCTGAAGGTAAGACAATTCTAAGATCCTATTATCTACATATGTATATAATTATATATATTTAAAATGCTTACACAGATATGCAAGTGTACATGTTATATATGCTGCCACTTTTTGGTAACTAAGTGTGTTAATGTGTTCACACATACAGATCACACATTAAAAATAATACTGTAATAATGAACTCTGTGAACACTGACAGGCATCTTTCAGACATCCTTGTGACAAATCTGCAGAGGCTAATCAAATCAATCCAGGATTCCTACAGAACTAAATCATAGCTGCTAAACTGCCATCAGAATATGTACTAATGTTTAAACAGTCCATATTAATAATAGTCCAGAACAGATAGTTTCACATTACACACCCACTCTTAGAGAAGAGTGATGACTCCTTTCAATGTGAAATGCAAGAGCAGTGCCTAAGAATACAGAAAATGCTGCTCTCCCAGTCCATTCAAATTTATCGGAAATTGAATGACTGATGTTACCCAGTCTCATCTTTAATCTGTTCTGCAGCCTGATTAAGTGGTGTGGGAGTGATGTCAATCAGAGGGCATGAAAGGTGAGATAGCAAAAGAAAAAGAAATCATCTCTACATCTAACCACGTGAGGACGGAGTCTGTGAGCCAAAGATGGCGAGTCTGAAAAAGGTGGACCATCAGACGGGGACGTGACAAAAAGAAAATGGTGAAATGGTCACAGAAAAGAACAGCACATCAAACAGACAATGTCCTAGCTGCGGGCGTGAGTGCCACACACACATGCTGGATGGTACCAAGCACAACACAAGGTCACTCCACAACATCCGTGTCATGCACCATGGTAATCCCACTGTTAACACACAATCCCCCTCCCCCCCCCTGTACCAGTCCCTCATCATCCTCCCTTCGTCTTCCCACTTCATTAAAAAGACATTAACCTCAGCATGCATTAGTGACTAGCCAGTTAACAAACACATCACCGACATGCAGATATAGATGGACACAATGTAGCAATAAGCAGTTACACCCAGTGAAAAAGTAGCTAGTCTTAGTCACTGTACAAAGTCCACAGTACTAACAAAGCAGAAAAGAAAAAGTGAATGGAAGCTTAGCAACAAGAATCAAGAGCAGACATGAACCTGGAGCGATGCAATCTCTGAGTCCTTATTACGCAGTAAAGCCTGATCGTACTCAATCTGGCTCTGTCAACACCAACAAGGACACACAGTTTATTTTGCTTATTGTTTTACAGGTGCATTCAATGGGTTCTGTCAATACCAACAGGGACATACATCATTCTATTTCGCTGTTCACTGGTATATTCAACATGGTTCTGTCGATATTAAAATGTACACATGTAATGCTATTTTATAAATCAGTACCAGTGAATTCAACCTGGTTCTGTCAGCATCAACAGACACAAAAGATCAATTTATGTCATCACTGGTACTGGTGTGAGACGTCTTGGTTCTGTCACCACCAACAAGAATGTATATAATTTCATCAACCAGCACTGGCATTCTCAGCTTGATTCTGCCAACACCAGCAAGTGTCAGAAATATAATTACCCAGTACTGGTGTGCTCTGGTCAGCGCTGTAAATATCGATCAGCAAATTTACTGAGTAATACTGCACCATTCTTATCCTGTACTTTGGAAAAGCTATCATTCACACAGATATTATACTGATGTGTTCTACTGTATCCTCAATCTGGCTCTGAAAACTGCCCGTTATATCAGTGATGAGGTACTCTCAAACTGCCCTCAAAAAATCAGTATATCCGTAGGTCAATACAAACTTTATCCTATGGCACTGGAGTAGTGTATGAGTGATGTCAATCTGAGAACTGTGGACTTGAACCCACTGGGCCTGATGGGTGATGAAAGGAGGAGGATTTTTCGAACCATCCAGATCAACACACATGTCAACCAGCTTGCACTGGATGCCCCTTTCCCATGGTCTGACCACACAGAAGATCAGACATGGATCTCGAAGATCCTGTAACTGATGTGAACTGTCCTGTTTTCTATATTAATGGTCTTATCTGCACTGAGAATACATGATTTACAAAATAGCTGACATGGTGACAGTGGTTCAATGGCCTTGACCCCCTCTGTGAAGTCCATAATGTGACATGTGATATGATGTAATATAATGTGATATGTGACAACGCCAATGGTCATGTTGCTTTTTTTTGTGGTTAAATTCCAATACTCTGTAACTCACAGCTAAAATGTGGGTTATTTCACTGCACCACGCTTTGTTACAACTATAAACCAAACACACTGGCATTTGTTCATATACATGCACAAACCTACACACAGACACATAACCTAAAACAATCACACACAAGTATACATAGAGATATATGCAAACACACACACTGTTAATCCAAATGCATGCATGTCCACAAATCTTTCCCTGTATACATTTAATTCTTTGCAACACAAAATATCTTGAAGATAATAAAAGTGCTTACACTTTCCTTATCAGACAAAAACCATAACCTCAAGAAATTTGCAAACAAAAAGCCAGATGGCTTACACATTAGCAAGATAATTCTTTGCATACAGCTAATATAGCAGCATGAAAGATTTGGACAAAAATAACTGAGATGTTTCAACCCACTAACATATGTTCCTATCAATGGACCCAAAAACGCATGAGAAGTCTTCCATAACCATATATAACCACATCATTAGATACTGAACATATGCACAAAATGATTTACACATGAAATATAACGGTTCAAAGTTTTGTTATGCTGGAAAACTTGAAAAAAAAAACTCAAATAACAATGTGTGACTCGTTTGTCCACGTTTCTCTGGGCGGTTCGCTAACATTTATTTCAAAAAAATAATATGAGAAAAAATAATAAGCAGCAAGTCAGTACACAGCTGGGCATTCCTAGTAGATTTTTTTTGTTTTGTTTCCCTTTCTGCCCACAATAATGATGATGATAATTTACAGTATGACTATTCAGGTTTTTCAACACAACTTCACACCATGGCCATCCAGAAAGTGACATCAGGCGTGCATCAAGTTTATGGCTTTTGAAAATTTCATTTCATTTCATTTTATCCACTAAACTGAACCAGTTTTCAAGGAAAGAAACCAGGCCAGCCCAGCTAGCACTGCTGGATGCCAGCCAACACTGCCCCAACCGATCACTTATCCAACCTCAGATTTTGATAGTCCCAGACCTCTCTCCTCAGACTCATCAGCACTTTACTCTTATTCCCCTGCAGTCCTAAGACAGACTCTGTGAGTGACTGACGCCCATTAACAGACAATCTGTACTGCTCACTGATGCTGGGGCTCATCATGGGCACTTGCAGTGATGAATACAGTCCCAGCTGTCTTCACCACCGACCGTTTTAGGGGAACCCTCTTGTATTCATAATGGGAGCAGACATGAGCTCCTGGACAGAGTGCCGTGTTCGGCACTGTTCCAACACATGCTCCTGTCATGATAGTAGTCGAAGAGCTTCTACAAATTGTGAGTGTTCCCCACAATTGACCAGTGAAGTGGTAATACTATTTTGGGATGCAGGCACCACTTCCATTCACTGAAAAAGAAAGGAAACTGTGTGGGGGGAGTTGTGAGTGAAACTGACCAAATGTCACAATGACATAGTCTGCTAATGCTAGCCAGTAAAATAAAATACCAGAGTATTCTACAGAAGAATGGGATCATATTTTGCAAGAAGTACAAAACTTTGAAAATGAAGAGCTAGGAGACAAGTCTGATATTGATATAGGCAATATAGAAGGAGATGAAAATGTGGAAAGTGATCCTGAGGATAACGTGCCACTCGCCACCCTGTAAACAACATGGCGATTGGCTACACTGCCTGCAACCATGACCGCATTCCAGCGCTCAAGCAGCATCGGCACCCCTCTTGATGATTTCGTATTGTTTTTGCCTTGGTGGCACTCTTATCCGCAGATGGAACAAAGCAAGAAGGAACAGGATTTACGCCAATCTCTTTTACCTTTTCACTGAATTCATAATGGTGTTTATTGCTTTTGACCTACATAACCCCTTTCAACATGTTAACCTGAGGAAAAGCATCGGCAGAAACAAATGTTTCACCTTCAGCAAAAATGTTCCATTTCCTCAACCCTTATTCCCAAACCTTTTGTCAGTTATACTCACACAAAGACTTCAGTCTGGATCTTACATTGTGTTACCTTGTTGGTTTTACACAAACACTACTGAACCTACTTTAACCAAACTTCATCAAAAGATGGAGTGTGACCTACACAATCGACCTGTTACATTTTGGGGTGGTTCTGTGGAGTGGATCCCCATCAAACTGCACTTCCTGTTCATTCTTCATCATGTATGTTTAACCTGCCTCACAAGAAAAGTTCTTCTGGTGTTACCTGACCAATGATGCGAAGTGATCCACATTGTTTTTAAAGATGACGACACATGCACACAGACTCACATGTGCGCTGACTTTCATCAAACTTGAAACTATATAAAATCCTAATGATGCAATTATGCAGTTTTTTTTTTCTGTCAACCTTTCCCTTCTAACAGTGACTGGAAATGTGCACCATCGCAGCAATATAGTCACTGTGCTTCCTCTCCATGTAACACCAGAAGAACTTTTCTTGTGAGGCAGGTTAAACATACATGATGAAGAATGAACAGGAAGTGCAGTTTGATGGGATCCACTCCACAGAACCACCCCAAAATGTAACAGGTCGATTGTAGGTCACACTCCTCTCCATGGGGCATATTGGTAAACAGTACAGGGACAAAGTCCAGCACAGGAATCTCATCACTGTTATTAACTACCAATGTCTCAGAACTTACCATACATTTTATCAATTTCAATCCCTTTCACCCTTGAAGTCTCAACTTTTCAACAACAGCAACTTACAAAACATTTTTGAGTCTCATTTTTCCAACAACAGCAACTTAAGAAACAAACAAACAAAAAGCTCCCAATACCACCCAACAATACATAGTCTGACAGTTGTGTGTTGGTCTGCATGCATCAAGCCACATCTGTGCCCACACAATCATGTGTATATATGTGCACAGAACAACACACATATACATGCATGACACAAAATTAAACCAACACAGCATGCATACTTTCATACACAATGCCGAATTATCAAGTCTGGTGACACACTCCGTAGCACACACAGCTAATAAAATCACACTGTAACTAGAGTACTGGCAGTAATTCTTCATCAAGAATATCAAGAAAGAGACTGTTCATATAAGTCAATGAAGACCAACAGAAATGAATGTAACACATGTAACGTAGAACCTGTAATGTCCATTTAAAAAGGATGATGAATGTGCATTGCATCACCTTTGCGAATACACCAGTCTACAGTGGATCTCTTTCCTGAATACAGAACTGACTATAGGTGCAGATGAAAACCAAACCAGCAATTTGTATCAATTCTTTTTTTTAGCCCTGCTGTCTTTAGTTATCAGTTCAAACCCTGGCCTTTCCACCTCCACGATGGAGACTGTGCATTCACCCAGACTCGTTGGTTTGCTGGTCTGTCTGTTGGCAAGGTTACACAAAACCAGCTGAAGACATTATGCTGAAGCTTTATGCCAAGATGAAATGTTTCTGAAGGACAGCCCCATTAAATCTGGGTGTGCAGATCCAAAGTACACAGGTCCAGATCAAATGGCGAATCTTGGATCATTCAGAAAGATTGGTATACATCTTATGACGCAATATCTACCATGTTTTTAATTAAACTCGGTGGAAAGATGGAATGTGACCTGAGAAAGAACTCATCATATTTTGGAGCAGAGGGGTGATGTGAATCTGGACCAAACAGCGGATCCAGGATCTCTTCATGACCATGACCATCATGAACATGCTGTTATGAACTGAACACTCATTATAAATTTGTATGTTTTCATGATATATTAAAATTTTCTAGATTTAAAAACGACCACATTTCGTGTTTTAGCAGGTCCTTTGAATTAAGAAAAAAAAAATTTAAAAAAATGAACAAGAAGTAACTCTTTCAGTTCCCAGCAACAACTACTTTCCCTGGTGTTTCGGTTTATATGCACCAAGTCGAAAGGGTGGATCCAAGACACCTTGCAGAGGTCTGCACTACCCCCCCCCCCCCCCCCCCCTCCACCCTGTCCCCTTCTACTTTGTGACACTTCAATCTTCAGAATTTTTGCCCAAATACAGAGAGAACTGGGAAGGGGTCATGTGAAATGGGAAGATGAGGATAGGGATGGAGGATGGGTGGCAAGGGATAAGGTTTTGAGGTGAATGTCTTCATGCTTGGCAGAGGCGTGGGCAGAAATACAGGGAGGGTGGGGATGAGAGAAAGAGATGGTTTTTTTTTGACAAAAAATGGTGCATTCATTGATTACTTTTATCTAGCATTTACATGAAAACATTACTTACGCCATAGGTCTGTTTTCGTCTGACCCCACTACATGCTCACATGGCCAAACAGCCACAACTTGACATGTTTGTTACAGCACGCACACACTTAGAACCTCTTTAATGTGGGCACAGCAAAAAGCATGGCTTTAAATGCCTACGCCAAACACATGGAACAACATATTCTCCTTTACAATAAACTTATAAACTATCATACTATCTGGCTTCCAAATACACCTACCCTGAACTGAAAAGATGTTTGCGCTACATATGCAGCAACTATGTAAAACTTTTCTAGCTGCAAAACATACACCCTCCTTCTCTCCCCTCCAGCAGCCCCACCCCCATCCAGCCCCCCATGTCATTCCCACTAATCCACATCCCCACAGGTACTGGAAATACAAACTACCTAAACCTCACCTCCCCATTCTGTAGCTGGGTCCTGAGGCTGGTAATCTGGGTCTGAAGCTGCTCGTTCTGACGTTGGGCATCGGCCAGCTGGTCTGTGAACACATGATTACATAGTCATGTCAACTTTTACGTCAATATGGATATTGTGGGGAAGGTGGGAGGGGGGGAGATAAAGAAGGAAGGATGAGGAAAGAATGGGAACAGAGAGAAAAAAACACACCACAGTCTTTTATTCTTGCACTTAAGTTGATCAAACTGATGCCTTTATCCCTGAATAGCACGACACACACCTTTGCTAAAGAGGGTATGAATTAAAACTTATGGGAGATAAATCATCTTGCACACAAGCCTTCCTCAGTTGGCTAATTTACCTCCCAGTAACATGTCACTTCCTCTCAAAGGCACAATCCGCTGGAGGGAATCTCAAGGTTTTAATTAATCTCCTCAATTACAACACTGTTCATATAGTTTCTCTTCCTGTTGTTGTTGTACCCTGGCTAAAAGACTCCAGGGATCATCCCAACAGCCAAAGCACTTGAACACTACGGTACAAATGCATCAGCTATGGATGAGAACATTACGCGTGTGACCGTTTTTGATTACCCTGCCATGTGGGCAGCCACACTCCGACTTTGAGGGATTTTGGGAGACTGATGGTGTTATGCTAGGAGCTTGTCACGACTGAAGACAACCCCCGCATAACTATGCTAAGCATAACAACATTTTGATGTAGCCTTTGTGTGTCCTAGCCAATATCAATTGATCTGACACAGCCTTAAGCCAAGGCGTGTTCATATAGTTTCAATCCAGCATGGATCACACTATCTTGATTATCCTAACAAAAGGCCTAAAATTCTACGGCTGATCATCCCCTGCTCACCTGGTAGTCTGGGTTTGTATTTCCTCTCCACATCCATCTCCCTGGTGACATAAAACCATCTCTAAGCAACTATGCCATGCTCATCACTCTCAGCCCCAAAGAAGTCTGCCAAATTTACTGTGGATTTTCAGAGCATGCCTCTGCTTTCTCTCTCAGCCCCAAAGAAGTCTGCCAAATTTACTGTGGGTTTTCAGAGCATGCCTCTGCTTTCTTAGTGCTTTTGCCTTCTCATGAATCCTAATGTAGTTTGTGTGATCAGAATAAGAAATGATTTTTCTATGAAATCATGTAAATGATTTACTCACAGAAAGTGAGAGCAACATCGGAACTTTAAAGTCAAAACTGATTAGAGAAATAACAAAATCCTCTTTAAAAAAACAAAACAAAAACAAAACAGAAAAAAAAATCTGTAGCTGATACTAGTGATAGTTAATGTAACAACAACAACAAACACAACAACAACAACGTATTCTGAAGTCTCCAGAACAAAGCAGAATGGTCCACAAAGGCAGAAGAAACAGAAGACAGTAAAGAAAGACAAATGTAAGAGGCAAAGTCCAAAACAGCGACAGAAAAGAGGAAGCTTCTAGCACAGAACTACCAAAAAGGCGGGTGGGGTGTTTGTACTGAAAGAGCCTACGGTATCCCCACAGGGGACATGGGGAGGTCTTTGACAGAATCCACAAAGGGTGGTCACATGGCGCACCTCTAAGGGTGGAGATCTCCAGGTCTTTCTGCTGCTTTAGCTGCTGGTATTCCTGATTCCGCTGAGCCTCCACCTGCTGAAACTCCTCCTTCACTCTCCGCGCCTCCTGCTCTAGCCTCATCTGCTCCACCTCGTGTTCATCATACTGACTCTGTAGACAGTTTTTGTAGGTTTCATTTTCAAAAGCTGAACTTTCAAGGGAAACAGTCACATACAAAAATCATAGATTCAAAGCGTCAAACACTCAACATTGTTCTTGACACAATAAAACTGAAGGTAACTGAAGCATACTTTCTGAAGTTTAAAACACAGTGGTTTTACAGCCAGATGTCCAAGTCATACACAGTTTTCTATAGCCTGGAAGGAAGTCATTCATCAATGACTTGCTCAAACTTTAAACACTTAGGAAAGAAACAACTATCCAGATCCCATCGTTGTAAAGGAATGAGCCACTGACATGCCGTGTCACAAAAATTTCACATATATAATAAGATTTCTTTAAATTTACCAGTGTGCTGACACCAACTTACTCCCCTTCCCCCTCCACCTCACCTGGCTTATCCCAATCCCTTATAAACTTGGCTACAAATATATTCTTATACACTTATCCTGATATCTAAAACTTTACATTTAAAACGTTTTTCTTTTTTAACTCCCACAAACCACAAGGGAAACAGAATATTCATAGTCTAAATGCAGGTTACCAGGTAGAAATTCATGGCCTGATCAGGTACAACTAATGTTTAATCATATATACCCTAAAATATGCCTCTAATGTTGCAAATTATTCATCAGTGTGAGATAATGAGATAATGTTGCTTATAGCCCAGCCGACCGCAAAGGGCCCATATCAGGGCTGTCACCAACAACAGCATGAGCACGCAAGACATTATGTAGAACTTGTATAAAGGACATTATGTCTTCTTTTGTGTTGGTATGTGTTCAGTTGTTAAGGATGTATTAAGTCTGTCAAAGCTCTGTCAAAGCAAAGCCAATGCATTATTCAATGTCACAGAATTTAAGAGAAAGGAAAACTTAACAGTATGTGTGAGAGGACAATTCAGTCGTCAGTCTTACCTTCAACATTTTATGCTGCTGTTCAAGGAGTTCAATCGGTTGATAAACTCTTGCTGTGGATGGCAAAATAAGAACAATATTTATGCACACAACAGCTGTGGAGGGCATATCGGAACAATATTTATTCATAACACAGTTTCAAAACATGTTGTTTACAGCCCAGCTGGCTGACAAGAAGGGGAAGAGGCAGTGGTGGAAATGGGAGGCATACGAGGGCTGTCAAAACACCAGCAGCAGGCCATCATGGTCAGACAAGACGCCTTGACAGAATGACAGCAACTGCCATTCTAAACATAACTGCCGCCCAATTTTCTACAGGATTCACAACCAACAGTTTTCAGAGAACACAGTTAGTCTTTTCTATATTATGATGTGAATAACACACCAATAACAGTTAACAACATTTGTTAGTAGAGATGGCAAACATCCCACACCTCACTTCAAGCACTGAAGAAGGATGAACTGTTGAAACATGATGGCACAAAGTCAAATTATTAGTAACGCTCAAACAGACGAACTCGTTCTACTACCACAGGGCTCAGACAAGAGAAGATGTCAGTGACGGGAGTGCCGAAGATGACAATTTTGTTGACAAAGGCATACACGATGAGTTTGACAGGGCGGAGACGGTTCCTTTACCAGATTTCTTCCCCCACAAAGCAGACCATTTTCAATTCAACCGAACATGATTACCATCAAGATAATAACAGATGGCACACACTATCCACCGAGCAAAAGACAGTTAAACACACACACATACACCAAAAAACAGTGAACCACAGATTAATCAAATCAGTTAAATTCACACTGAAATCCAGGATCCTGAGGCAATCTCTGCTCAATGACTACAGTGTTTGCACTGCACACTGAGAGATCTGAAGGTCCATATTCACAGCTATGCTTCTTTTAACCTCTTGAATTCCTGTGAGTTACTGCCCACTTATATTCCTATTACCAGTTAGCCTGAGCAACTGCTGAATTTCTATCTGACCCCTCTGCTTTGAGAACAACTCAAAGGCAACAAAACACAATGAACAGACCGACCTGAAACGAAAGGCAATGCACTTCCATTATTCTGCCCTCCACTTGACAGCTGAGTGAATAAAATACTTGCACCCCCTAACCCCCCCCCCCCCCCCCCCCCCCCCCCCCACCCCCCCCCCCCCCCATAGCACCCCCTAACCCCCCCCCCCCCCCCCCCCCCCCCCCCCTTTACCTTGAGCTCTCCTTACATGCCAATGCAACATTAACATCCATTGAACAGTCAACAGTGAACAGACATGGCTCCAAGATAAAAAAAAACCATTAGAAATACCCACTTTCAGTGTGCAATAGTCTAAAAACTGACATCAGACAGCCACTGGCTAACACCAAACATTTGAACTACAGCTGACAAAGTGGTTGGGGAATTCATCCGCTAGCAGAACTCCGTTGCACTGCAGTAGGGTTTCTCTGGTCATGCACACTTGATGTAAATGGATCAGCTTACGGACTGCAGTGTGCTAAAGCACGCCAATTCTTGGAGTGATCATCCTCAAGATCGTGGGCACCAAAAGAAAGAAGAAAAAAGAAATTCTCTTAACAAAAGTGTTACACATGAGTTACAAACTGAGGTGTCTAAAAATAGCAAAATCTATTAAGAACATGGTATGCATGTAGGCAGTCCAAGGCTTCAAATTCAAATAACACTGTTTTCTTTTTTACTTCATTCCTGAACCTGAGCTAGCTGCCACAAATAAAAATCCAACACTGACTTGATTATTGGAGTAAATGATGTATTTTTAGACTTCAAAGAAGAACAAATCATCTATAGTCATACGGTGTCACAAAAGAAAGCCAAAACATGTGGCAGCGTTACCAAAAAAAAAATAAATAAATAAGGCAAAGTACAAACAGTGCTGCCAAGGCCTCAAAAACATAAGAGTACCATTCTGCCATTTTAAGTGTAGCATTTCAAATTTACGCACAGCACTCCTACATTGTATGACTTCAGCATTTTCACTTCACTTTATTTTGCACTCAACATGAATGGTGGACAAACCAGATGGAAATCTCATTTATAATTTCATGGTTTTCACCTGACCAACAACAACAACAACAACAAAAAATGTTTGACGACAAAACCAAAGGGTATGGCCACAAAATAGCAATTGTCTTTTTACAACGATTTTCTTCTGCTTTTTCTTCTCCCTTCTCTGAATTGGCCATTCTTTGATGAAACAAGTCTTCCGTCTGAAGATCTACTTTGTCTCATTTCTGTCTTTGTTCTGCAAATCCATGAGCTACTTTTTAAAATTTTTTTCTTTTTGACTTGCTGTTTTTGCATAGCACTTTGTCACAAAGTATTATAGCATAGCATTATTAAAGAAATAATAGCATGCAAGGCCAAAAGCGTAGCATTTGCAGTTCTGTACAAATAAACGCACAAGAACAGAGAGCAAACTAATGTTTATTTTACACATAACAGAAAACAGAGAAGTGAATGTTCTGTCATCACGTCTTCGTGAGACATCACAAACAACAGACAGAAAAAATACTGCAAGAGACAATATTCTCTAGATCACAACCTGTATGAGAATCTCTCTCCTCTGAATGATCCCACTCTCATGCTGGCTGCAATACGCATGAAGTAATCATAGCTGTAACCCCCCCCCCCCTCCCACCCTTACCCCTTCCAAAATTCAGGAACCAAGGAGTGAAAGGGTGGCATGGGCTGATATGGGGGCAGTCTGACTTTAGACTGTATTTTAAACCCCCTTAAGTTTCAGTTGATATTCAGCTGTATATACAGCAAAGTGGCAAACAGTTGTAACCTAACCGTGTACAAAATAATGCAAACAGCAAATTCTACAAGTACACTATAGAAACAAACAAAATCAAAACATAGCAACAATACACTGATGAATGGACCTGAATTCTACGAACAATAAAGCAACTGACAAATTCAGTGTACAATACAGTGACAAACTGTCAAAATACATTATTTTGAGACTAAATTTAGAGCTAAATGTGTATGTGTGCAATAAAGGGAGTCCGAAACCATTTACTCTCCTCAAGTCCACTAAGGATACATCTGTAAAAAAAAAAAAAAAAAGGGAGAGAATATACTTCTTTTGGATATATACACAGTCACAGACACAGAGAAGACCGAGGCAGACACAAGGGTCATTGTACACAGTTCTGTCACCGTATAATCTAGTTTTGATTTGCAGCATGCTGTGCAACCTGTTAACCTGTTACCCCCCCCCCCCCCTCCACTATCTTAAAAGATCACCCACATTTACTTTGTGTGTGTGTGTGTGTGTGTGTGTGTGCAGGGGAGGGACTGTTTTATCCACCAGACTCTTCAGGTGTATAACAACAAACAAGTCGCATTGTGCATTACACAGTAAAGACTAGAGTGACAACAGACCTTTTCTTTGTCAAACCTCTCCTGCAGCTCATCCTTACTCCTCATGATCTCTGTCAACAGAAAAACACCAGAGCCATCACATCACCACATACATACCGCATTTCACATTCAGTTTGGCAGTATTACAGCCCAGCCGATCCACACAGGACACTCAATACCAAATGAAAGACAGTCCTATCTTGGGAAAGAAGCAAGCAACACAGTCTGTCGAATCTACCCAATTCATGATATGACAATTAAAGCTTTTGATCATCTCAAAGCAGACAAAACCATGCCGTGAGGAGGGCACCAGGCTTTCTTATCACCCTGTTTACAAAAACAAAACAAAAGAATTTAGGAATACTGTATAAAGCTGCCATAAAATACATTTTTTAAAAAGCCAGAGTAAAACAACAGGACTGAAGTGGACAAAAGAACTGGTAAAACTGGAATCACAACTCACTGAAAAGTCAAGAATAAAAAACCGACAATTCTGAGGCAGATACCTTCATCCCTCGCATGTTTTTCAAACACTAATAAACACAGGACAACCAAAGAAAGAATTTAAAGAAAAAAAAAACAAACAACAACAAAAAAACGACAACAAAAGTCTGTGTGTGTTTTGAACAGAGTAAGGAGGAGTAAGTAAAAGGATGTAAACAAACCAAAAAAAAGTATAAACCTGTCTTTCTACCAGACATATTTATGCACATCAACATACACTTATCCGATTCAACACACATAAACCCAAGCAAAGGAAAGAATTAAGTATAAAACAACTACAACAAAACAGACAAATTAATAAATAAACAATGAATAACAATCAGAAAAAATGTATCCATATGATTAAAAACACACACACACACACACACACACACACACACACACAACAAACACACACGCGCGCGCGCGCACACACACAATACATATTTTTCCTTTTCCTTAATAAAAACAAACAAATCAAAACAAGCAAACAAGTACATAAAATAAGCAAACATGTAAATAAAATAAGTGACAAATAAATTACTGACAAGAAATTAAAACGAAAAATGACATAAGAAAAAAAAATATAACAGAATAAACTCACCAATACAAGCAATCTTACTCTCCCACACACCCGAACATACATAAACGACATGCAAACCACATGATCACAGAGACACCAACACAAAACCACACATAACACACAGAGTGGGACAAAAGGATGTGACCAGGAAAAGTAGATAAAACAAAGACAAGCGGTTTGTGCGTTAGCAGCACTGTTCGACACTGATCAGTGTCAGTTGTTTGTCTTGTATCCTGGAGCGATGTTAGGTCTGCTTCTTTGAGACTGCAATCCATGGTGTCTCTGGTTTGCCCAAGGGCTTTCAATCCAAGAGATAAGCTGGCTGTTGATGTTGGTGCAGATGACAGCAATGCGATCTTTGCCACAGGATAAATAAACATTCCACGACAGACAATATCCGCTCTTGACTGTGTGTACAGTCAAATTACTTAAGTTATCTGATTGTAACTGGAGATCAAAAAAGTAACCACAAACAATTTTCAAAATAAACACAGGTGGAGGACCACAGAATCAGGAGAAAAAAAACAAAACAATGAATCATTGTAAACAAAGATGAAAAGTAAATGGGAAGGAAAAGAGAGACAGAGAGAAGGCAGTGGGTGGGTAATAGTAGAGGCAGACGGTGGTAAAAGGCAATTTCTTCCTAGTTCTGATGCTGCAACAACATGCTTGCAGCCTTTCCCCTGGCATTAAATATACAATGACATTTAAAAAAAATTGCTGCCCATTTAAGCATGTTGTGGTTCTGACCTTGTCCGCATAGCCTATACAGGCCCCCCACCCTACCCCTTGGGATCCCCATCCCTGTTGATCAAATCATTCATCATGACTACAATAGTGTCAGTGTTACATCTGAATACATACAATGACAAGAGAGAGACAGACAGACAGAGACAGAAGACAGAGACAGAAACAGAGGCGAAGAGGGGTGTGAGGGTGGAAGCAGATGGGGTAAGGCGGGGGGGAGGGGGGGGAGAAAATTTCCCTTTCAACATGAAACAGCACAAACAGACAAAGCCAGAGTACTGTCATGGCAATTGTGGAGACAGATTCCTGAGCAGCCAGACTGACTGTTCAAATTTTGCTGTAAGTTAATTTCTCAGAGACTGGATTGCTTTTTCTTTTTATCTGTTGTTGTGTCTATTATGATCTGAAATTTCACAGATCATGCTGTTGTTTATGGTTAAAAATTGCCACTATTTAACGCACAAACTTAGCAGCAACAAATAGTAAGAATCAAATGGAACATACCAGGCTGTAATTATGTTTTTTATTTTCAGTCAACCAGCAGGAATCAGGTGTAAAAGGCCACACTGTGAGCATGTCTTTCATTTCTGGGCAAACTGACAGCTAAAATTTTACTGGCTTTTTAGATGGAGCAATAGAATTCCTGTTTGACATTTGAATTTCTAAAAACTGGGGGTTTTTTTTTTTTTTTTTTTTTTTTTTTTCTTTTTTTTTTTTTACTGGTCTGAAAGAAAAGATATTCTCAGAAGTGTACAAAAAGCGGAATTGGACTCAATATCAATGATGGAAACACTCATCTGAAATATTCGTCCACAACTTGTCAATGTCATCCTTGCAATGAATGAAACAGATATGGTCAAAACTGTGACCTCCTTGGTCCTTACATGCACAGCTTCACAAGCTTAAAGTTCGATAACTTTTCAATGGTTTTTCCCTCAGCCATTTTACGGAATTTTCTTGACCACAAATTAGCTATTTCAAAACACGAAATGACCACTTCAATGATCACTTTTGGAGGGTTAACTGTTAGCTTGATTTTTGCACACCAACACCTGCGCACACACGAAGAAACAATCAATCCCCCCCCCCCCCCCCCCCCCCCCCCCCCAAAAAAAAAAAGCATTTTGTGTTTCTTGATGGTTTTATCTATAATTCATCACTTCTCCATGACTGTGACCATGCTTCAATGACTTTCCAGTCACAATAAAATTACTCTGTTGCTTTCAAAGACCCTTCACGATTTCAGCATGGCGCAAAGATCCTGGACTTCAGCCATCCGATTTCACAGATGGTAACTCTTAATGATGAAAAAGGACACAACATGAGGCTGTGAGACCAAGCTGTCTTTTGAACCTGAACCTGAGAAGCGAGTGTTTTTCAGTTCAAGTTTCCTTCTATACTAGTTTTCACACCTCAAACCCTTCACTGACCAGAGCTGTGGAAAGGGAGAGCACCAATCACTGCCTCTAAAAATCTGAAACTGGAGCGTAGCAAACCTTTGAATCAGCACAAGATTTCTCCCCGAGTTTACAGTTTTCAAATTGCACATGTATCACTTGCATTAACTGTCGCTGGTTTCATCCTCATATTATGCATGAAGCAAGTATCTCTTTCCTACTTAGAATGTTAGCCTTCTCAATGTCGCTAAAACCACACAAAGTCTGACACATGGAAGTTAATTGCAAAATCTTAGCTATGAAAGAAAAACAATGGTAGAACAAGTTTGATTGGGGGAAAGCAAGTAGGCAAGAAAGAAAGTGTGTGTGTGTGTGTGTTTGTGTGTGAGTGTGTGTATGTGTATGCGCGCACATGTGCGTTAGTGTGTGCACGAGTATGTGTGCATACACACAAATTTGTTGTGTGTACGTGTGTTGTTTTGAAAGCTGAGGTGAAGGACAGATTAAGCACAGACAGAAATCAATTCGCGGTAATCCTGGGTCTGGACTTGGCTAAGACAAAGACAGACAGAGACAAGAGACAGAGAAAGACACAAACAGAGAATGTGACAGACACAGAGAGACTGAAGAAGACAGAGAGAAAATGTGAAAGCCAGAGACACACGGAAAGGGTGGGAGGGATGGAGGCAGACAGAGAGAGAGAGAGACTCAAGACTCAAGAACTTTATTACTCAAGGATAAAGATTTTAGGCAGTGCCTATTCTTCCAATCTGTCCTTGCTATCCTACAACATTCAACTAGACAAACTGCACATATTAATAATGGCAGAAACAATGAAGAATATAGCAACATTATAATAATAACAATAACAATAGTAATAATAATAATAATAATAATGAATAAAATAAAAAAAAAAAAAAAAAAAAAAAAAGAAATTTACACAAAACACAATCAGACACGTACACGTGCGCGTTCACATGCACGCACACACCCCCACACACGCACGCACGCGCACGCGCACTCCCACACCACCCACACGTACACACATGCACGCACGTACGCACATTTTCATTAGATAATAGAGAGAGAGAGAGAGAAAAGAGAGAGAGAGAAAGAAGGTTGCTTCGACTTGACAATTCTCTCCACTTCTCTACACTGTAACCAATGTATGCAACAGCTGACACATGTCATAAAGCCACTCACTCACATCAATAACAATTATTTTGTTTTTGTTTTCAGCTGTGCCATCTTGCTATGACTCTGGCAATCAAGTCACGCTATCAGTTTAAAGACTCCCACATGGCTCAGTCTGCCTCTCGCGTTCACTGTCCCACCCCTTCCTCCTCCCACCTCCCTTTCCCTTGCGAACCCCTACTCCTTCTTCCTCCCCGTCTCTTTGCCTTACTCAGCTACACCCAAGCTCATTCTGTTACAGCCTGGCTCCCCCACAGTGAATGGAGATGTCAATACTTTTGCCATATTTCAGAAATTCACCAAGACTTACACAAAATGACAAATGCATAAAATTAGATATAATTCAGAAATTTATCATGGTTAAGACTTCTCAGGAGAGCTTTTTCCCATGCAGTCTGCTGCCCCTGTTGGCCTTGTGGATTCAATCGGCATCTTTTCCTGTCTTCAACTCCTCTACTACCATGTATCTCTTTGCTTCCCCTTTTGCTTTTGACCATCACTTCATTTCTGTTGATTCCAGCCCATGCCTGTTGGTTTGAGTGTGTCCTGTCATTTCTCTAGTCTTGAGATTTCCCTTTTGACACATCCAATGTCTCCCAACCTTTCTGTTTTCTGCCAGTCTTTGACCTGGGCTAGACTGGTCTCACAGCCTTGTCTCTGGAGTCGTCATGCATGGTAAGTAACCTTGCTTTACCCACTTAAAGATGCTTCAGCTTTGCTTGTTGACAGTAAAGTGCACTGTTAGTGAGGCCAGGTGGGATACCATGCCATCTCCTTGCATCTTTGTTGATTTGGGCTTCTAATAATTCCATTGTGCTAGCGCTGATGCTGTACATCAGTACAGGCCAGAGGACCTTTGGGATCAAAATGAACTGCAGACACCACATCTTATACCTGCCAGGGATCGACAATCCATTGGTTGCTCATTTTCAAATTCTTCCATGCTGATTCCATTATTCTGTGGAGCCACTCAACAATACAGGCACACTACTTACATAGCAGATAGGGTGTCTGATTTGGTCTGAGTGAAGATTTGGCTCAGCATTTTTTTTTAACCACTCTCTCTTCTTCATCCAGTGTTGGTGGCTGGCCACTTACCTTCTGCCCTGGCACTGCAGGCTGCACCAAGCCCTGGATTTCAAGGCGTTTTGCTCTGAGGATCAGTACAGGTTTTCCTGAGATGCTGCTAAAGAATTTCTTTGTCCACGGTCAGTGTCCCTGATTTTGGCTGCTTGAATAATTTCCTGGCTAACAAGAAGTAGTCTCTGAAAAGCTATTTTGGGTTTTCTTCCTTTTGCTCCTATCCTTCTTGTGGATTTTGCTTTGCTAGTGCTTTTAGATCTTTTCAGAGTTTTTTCAGAGTTTTTTCACACCCCCCCCCCCCCCCCCCCAACCCCCCCACCCCCCCCCCCCCCCCCCCCCCCTTTTTTTTTCCCCTGTTTCTCAGACAGCTTTCATCTGTTTCTTAACATTCCTCTTTGCCTTTCAGTTACTATTCATCTCTCACTGCCGTTTTTTTTGTTTGTTTTTTTTTTTTTTAGGTAGTTTAATCCCATAGGTATCCCTACAGGTTCCATTAACATTGTCTCTCCAAATGCTGCTAGTGTGCACTCCAGTGAGCTCTTTCTATCAATGCATCCGGTCTGGGGACAGTTTTTTTCATCCATTTTTTTTTCTCCCATTCCCCTTTTGCATTTGTGGGTGGCAAGCCGAGTTTCTGGCATTTAGCATCAAGAACCTGTACATCTTCCTGATCTGAACAGACTGCGTGGATGTCCCTGGCACTGCTGTTTGAATCCTGGCCTTGGTCTTCCATCTTATCTGCTGTTGCAGTGCACAACTGGTTTTTTTTTTTTTTTTTTGTTTTTGCCCAATCTCTGCGCCACCTCAGAGGCAGTGCACCCACGCCGCTCATTCCGACACCCGTCCACAGACACAGCCCGGTCGGCCCCACCGCAGCCCCGGCACCGACAATCCACATGGAGCAGTCACTGTTAAGTCGTCAAGAGGCAACCCACCGGAGGAGACACTGCACTGCTGCCGAGTCACTTCGGTGGTGTTCAGTGGCGCCTGTTCTGATCTAACATACGCAGGACACCACCTACTAAGCCCCCTACTGATGACAATAATTGCTTAGTCGTAAAGCCGGCGTGAGTGAGCTCCCCCCCCCCCCCCCCCTCCCACCCCCGGAGGGCGCCACCACGTCCATCCAACGACACCCCCACGGACTCGCCGATACCGGTGACCCCGATGGAACCAAACCAAGGCCACAGACATGGAGAGGACATCGAAACTGAGGTCACCATGAGAGCAGGGCATGAAGGGCCACAGAACTTGAGACATTTTTTTAATGCTGATCGATGACAATGAGGATGATGATATGATTAAGATGATGCTACGGATTTCCATTTCAGTCTGAGACTACATGACAGGGCTGTACTCTACGCTTCCTTTCATTATATGTCCCGGTGTCAACCGGGCCCGAGAGATACAGACACCTGCAGTGTTGGTCAGGAAATTTGAGCAACACTCTCAGAAACGCATCCATTAAGTGGATGAAACTGGATTGTGTGGTCCCAGTCTTCCCAACTGAGTCCGCAGCAAACTCAACTCTGGGTAGGAGCCAGTCGGGGCAGAAAAAAACACATGACTCTGATGGGATTCAAACCCACGACCTCCCAGCTGGGAGTCCGTGACGCTACCACTTTGCCACGGCAGCTGGTACAGTGCACAACTGTTTATTCATCAGTCTTCATACAGCCCTTTTACGTTCTGCGGATTTTCATGTTGGGCTCAATGGATAATTCTATACAGAGAACATAAAAAATCCTATTAAGAGAAAACCTGTTTATGATCTACAGAAAAAATGTGAGCTAACTAGTCAAAACAAATGACCTGAACAATATCCCACAGAATGAAGGTTGCCTGCACGTCACAAAAATTCAGAGTTCTGCCAAACTAAACAGTTAGGCACAAACACAACTAAGTTAACATCAAAAGGCTCTCCACTAAAGAAACCACTGCACTGCTGCTGAGAGTCACATCAATACTCATAGCACTTGTTAAGTGGTGCCCTTCCTGATCTAACCTGTCCAGGCTTCCCACTCACAAAACCCCTCTTCTGATACTGCACTTGTTTAGTTGCGGTGTTTGACCCAAAGTGCATTGCCTGCCAATGGGATACCGCTACAATATTTCTCAAATTTCAAGTTTTAATCCATATTATTCGATGACCTGTTACAAGTAACATGCACCCTGCATGAAAAAGAGGAATGAAGGTAGAAAACTGAATTATCATTATTATCATTATTATGAATTCTTATATAGTGCCTATCCTCGGCTAGAGACCAAGCTCTAAGCACTTTACAATCCACACTCGTTTACACAACGGGCTGCCTACCTGGGTAGTGCCGACTGAAGATCAGTCGTTTTCCGTGTTATCCATTCAGTATCATTCAATATCGTTCACTCAATTTCCTTACTTCCTTCATTCTTTCCATTTCTCACTCAGAGTGCATGCAATGTGAAACATGTCACCTACACCAATGGCCAAGCTGGCATTCTCCTCCGCAAGTTGGGTGGTAGGATTTGACGTGTTGTGTGTGTGTTCACACATGGAACCTCAGTTTACAGTTTCATTCGAAGGACCGATATGGTCCTGACTGAATGACATGGTAAACAACTGGATGTAGCACTAGCAGGTAGCTCTTCGGTCGACTCTACCCAAGTATGTACCCTGTTGTGTAAACAAGAGAGTGGATTGTAGGCACTGTATAAGTACTTGTGATAATAATAATAATAGCCCAGCCAACTAAAGGGCTTTTTAGGGCTTTCAAGTTCACACAGGAAAAAAAGTCACATCACAAACAAGTCTAACTATAGAAGCAAAAAAAAAAAACTTATAAAGAAGCAAACAATGAACACAGCTATGACATGGTTGCTAAACTACATTAGTACCTATCATAGCAATGTCAAAGCCCAATCACAACAAAATGTAAAAACAATAACAAGCAGCAGCAGTGCCATCAAGATTCAAAATAATCAAATTTTACCTACGCTTATAATGTTTCTTAGGATGATAAAATGAGGTGTGTTATGACTCTGAAATCTCATTCAGTCATAGTGATAGTGGTTTTTTTTTTTTCAATGTTTGAAAATGTATTAAGGTGATACCATTAATGATAAAATTAGAATGAAAATGATGATGATGGTGATGATGATCATCATCAATTGTTAATCCTTTAACTATACACCAGTGTGTCAACAGAGCTACAGACAGACAGTACCTTCCCTGGAGTTTCAGGGCTAGGCGCCAATGCTGCATTTCCCACCAACTCAAGGGTGATCACTGTACGACCATCATCTCTTTATTGCGGGGAGGAGAGAAAGTTAAAAGCTTTCAAACTCTGGCCTTGGGCACATCTGACCAGAATTCTAAAGGATGATCACTGAGCATCTGAATCGCTCCTTCATCCATGTATTCAACCTTGCCATTTTGTTTAAAAACTACTGATGCTTCGCTTGACATGTACACTGTTTTTAGCTTGCCTTTGGGAGCTGCACTGTGCACAGGCTCTCTGTTTTTGGCAAGTCAAATAAAGTCGTCTCTTTTCATTTTACCCTTACAACGAAAACCCTTTAAGTGATCTGCCAGCTTGTGTACCAAACTCGGATTTGCTGTTGTAATGTATACTGCAGAGTTCAGAGGGTTGCCTCAAGTTACTGCAATTCTTTAATTCTGAAAGCTCCACAGAACACCTGAAACATTTTTTTCAAGGATATTTTGTGCACCGTGACACAGAACATGTGCATCAATTGAGGTGCTGAAACTATAATCATTTTGCTGTATTTCACACCAAGAAGCAAGAGAACAGCTTCAGGTTCAAGCATTGAAAGATGATGACAGAAAAATTAACTGGTTCTGGAACTCAAAGCAGATGGCATGGATTTGGATGAAACACGAACCCAGCCAACAACACATAGTGCTCAATGGGAAACTGCATCAGAAAACTGATGGCAAACAATCAATCACATGAAGACATGTTCAAAACTCTAATCAACAACACAGTGCTCACTGGGGAGCCATGTCCCTGGAGGTGTCGAACTGAAGGTACACACTGACACAAAGGTAACATCAAAACACCACACAACACCACAGGGCGCTCACTGGGGAGCTGTGTCATAGGAGGTCTCAAACTGAAGGTACACAATGACATGAAAACACCGTGCCAACAACAGACACTGACACACTGCTGAGCTCACTGTGGAGCTATGTCACAGCCACAGGTTGTAGCAAACTGGGTAAACCAACAATGACATGAACATGACATTAAAACACCATCCCAAAAGAAAGCAGTATGACGTTTTAGTTAAACAACGACCTTTTCAACAGTGTCAACAATTCAAAATCTCCACTATGAAGTTTTAGTTAAACAACAACCTTGTCAAAGTGTTAACAATTCAAAATCTTCTCAAGCCAGCAACATTAGAAAGAAAGTCTTCATCTTCCTTCTCATCTCTTTCGACTCAATGTTATCCGCCTAATCTGCTCCCCTCTTCCTGACCCTCCAAAATATGCACAGCTACAGGCACACCCACATATTAAATGTAACCCCTTACCCCCCCCCCCCCCCCCCCCCCCCCCCCACACACACACACACACACACACTTACTTCTCTGTATCCCACCCAGACCCAACTCCCGCACCCTTCCCTCTTAACATATAAAAACACAAAGTTCCAGGCACACACACACACACACACACACACACACACACACACACACACACACACACACACACACAAAAATCATCACACATATAATAATATATGCAAACATTCACAAACCTGGACAGCACTGTGTATGTGCTCATGTGCACACACACACACACACACACACACACACACACACACACACACACACACACACACACAAACACACACACACACACACACGCACACACACACACACACACACACATGCAGAGTGAGGCTGGATGCAAAAAGATCATGCCATTTAGAATTACCACTATTACCACTTGCTGTCCATGCATCCAAGCATAAAAGTTCTGGAGAGCAGCAATGATGCATTCAGAGGCAAGGTGTGTAAGAAAATCACCTACACAATCTTCGGCCATATAGGTTGGCACCCTCTTCACCCTCCGCTTCTAATCGCCATTCCAGAAAAAACATCACCTCATCTATAAGTATAAAGCAGTAGCTAGCTGCACCTTATAAATATGATGGAAAAGTATGGTTCCACACCTGTTTCATTTATATATAACATTTTTCATATCCCATTCCTAATTTCAAAGAGTACGGTGTGCTTTTCGTTGGATGGATTGTTAATTTAAAGACATTAGCTGCAAATACAGCCACCCAAATTCATTCCTGAATTGATTTCAAGTCAACTGTGAGATTATTGCTACCAACACTTCATTTCTGAATTGCATTCATTCCACACAACAATTCGAGCACAACCACAACTTATCATATTTTGGGGGGTAAAACTAGGAGAAAGAGAACTGTCATGTGCTAAAAACATAGTATCAAAACTATTCCGTAAGAATTTCACTTTATTCTACAAAGCCCTCATTAGATAATACTATAAAATACAGTGAATGATTCTCAGAAAATACCACTGTCCATTGTCAATGCTTAATGTATCTAATTCAGTTCAGACTAAAGAAAAAAAAAGCCTAACCCAAATTTTGAACAAATTATGATAAGCATATGAACTATATTCTATCATTTGAAAAATCTTTCTTCAAGTATTATTTACACTGTAATGTGTCAATTCTATATCACCATAAATATTTAATCTGAGACCTGGTTTGCTTTTGAATCCTTTACTTTCTGAAGAATTTAAAAGTATTATCACTGGCTATCTCCTCAGAGAGTGCAACCTTGTTGTGGTTGGGGGGCTTGCATGTCTCTATGACCCTGAGAGCTATGCTGGTGGGAGATTCATCTCCTGGTAGGGCACCCAAGCCAGACAGGTCGAAGGGTTGAGACCAGATGAACAGCACTCACTGGCCCTCCAGGTTGGGGGTTTGAATTGGGCTAACAACCCGATCCTGTAAAAACCAGCCTGTTACAGAAACTGCTGCAACGACAATATCTGAAAACAACCTGGTTGAGGAAGAGCCCTCTCTGGTTGAGCCCATGATGCGAGCTGATGAAAGCCTTCGGGAAGCCAGTGTGCCAACTACTCTTCTGACGACCAAAACCAAGACCAGGATAGGGACCTGGAACATCAGAACCCTGTATGAGACCTGAAAAAGTGGTCAAGTCAGTAGAGAGATGCACAGATACAATCTGAAGATACTTGGCCTGTGCGAGACAAGATGGGACAGGAACAGGACAGACAAGACTTACAAGTGGAGACACCATCATCTACTCTGGACAGGAAGAAGGCCAGCCACACATGCACGGAGTAGCATTTATGTTGACACCCGAGGCAACGTGAGCACTGCTGTCCTGGGAATCTGTGTCACCAAGGATCCTCACTGCAAGGTTCAACTCAAAGGGCAGGAATGTCACAATCCTACAGTGCTACGCTCCTACAAACACGGCAGATATGGAGGTCAAAGAAGAATTCTATGAGCAAATCCAAGCAACCCTGGACGAAACACCAAGGAGAGACTTGAAGATCCTCATGGGAGACCTGAATGCAAAAGTGGGATCGGACAAACACAGACAGAGAACTCATCATGGGTAGACACGGTGTTGGAGAGCAGAATGAAAATGGTGACCTCTCAAGCCCAAACTGAAAGTCTACACTGACCAGGCAGGAAGACCATCGTACAAGTTTAATGTACACAGCCTAAAAGAGAAAGAAAATGCAGAAGAATTCAATCAAGGTAGAGCTTAGGAACAAGTTCAGTGCACTTTCCCTGCCAGAGGAAACAATAGAAAAGCAATGGCACAGTCTGCGAGAGGTCTGGAAGCCAACATGCAAAACAGTCCTAGGAAAGAAGACAAGGAAACATAAAGAATGTTTGACAACGGAGACATGGACACTGATCGCAGACAGAAAAGATCTGAGAGACAAGATCAACCAGATGCAAGATCAAGAAGAGAAGCAAGAAGAAGAAAAGCAAGAACTACAAGCACGCTACTGGGAGATAAACCGACAAGTGAAAAAAAAGTGCAAGAAAAGACAAGAGAAACTTCACTGAGGAGCTGACTGAAGAAGCAGAGACTGCAGCAGGCAAAAAAAACATGAAGAGACTATACGAGATCACCAGAACACACTCTCTGGCAAGACCGGAAATTCAAGTTGCCCCGCCAAGGGCAAGAACAGAAATGCCATCTCAGGCAAAGAAAACCAGAGAGCAAGATGGGCTGAGCACTTCAAAGAAATACTCAACAGACCCACACCACCAGCCCCGCCTGACATCCCACCACCGAGCTTCTTGATATCAATACCAACCCCCCAACGAAGACAGAGATCACCAAAGCCATCAAGTCCCTCAAGTCAGGCAAGGCAGCAGGTCCTGTCGGCATACCACCCGAAGCACTAAAGGCAGACATCCAGACTTCGACTGAGATGCTACACCCACTCCTACACAAGATCTGGGAACAGGAGAGAGTGCCAGAAGACTGGAAGAAAGGCCATCTTGTAAAGCTGCCGAAGAAAGGGGACCTGTCATCCTGCAACAACTGGAGAGGAATCATGCTGCTGTCCCTCCCCGGGAAAGTACTGACAAGAATAATCCTAGAGAGACTGAAGACTGCCCTTGACCAGACACTTCTGGAAGAACAGGCAGGCTTCCGCCAAGATAGATCATGTACGGACCATATTGCGACACTGCGGATCATCATCGAGCAGTCCCTAGAGTGGCAAACCCCCCTGTACACAGTTTTCATCAACTTTCAGAAGGCCTTTGACAGTGTCGACAGAAACGTCATCTGGAAACTGATGTACCACTACAGCTTTCCACCAAAGTTCGTCACCATCATCAACAACTATACAAAGATGCCACCTGCCAAGTCATCCACGATGGGAAGCTGACGGAACCCTTCTCTGTACAAACCAGCGTCTGTCAGGGCTGTTTACTTTCGCCGACAATCTTCCTGATGGTGACTGACTGGGTCATGAGACAGTCTACAGCAGACTGGAGGACAGGTATCCACTGGACCTTCACGAAGCAGCTGGAGGACCTGAACTTTGCGGACGACATCAGTCTCCTCTCCCACAAGCAGCAAGATGCACAAGAGAAGCTATGTCGTGTTGCAGAAGAAGCTGAGAAATCCAAGGCTCCAAATCAACATCGGGAAGACAGAGGTCATGAGGGTGAACAACAAACAGCAAGATTCAGTCCAACTTCACCAAGACATCAAGGAAGTTGTTTACCTGGGCAGTGTAGTCAGTAAAGATGGGGGGGACAGACGAAGACATCAAATGCAGAATCAACAAAGCAAGACACGCCTTCAACACCCTGCGCCAGATCTGGAGATCAACAGCCCTCTCACTCCGCAACAAGATCAGAATTTTCAACACAAACGTGAAGTCTGTTCTTCTATATGGTTCAGAAACATGGCGGGTAACCAAGACCAATACCAACAAGCAACATTCATCAATAGGTGTCTCAGAAACATCCTCAACATCAGGTGGCCGGAAGTTATCTCCAATGAACAACTGTGGGACACGACAAGAAAAGTCCAAACAGAAACTGAGATAAAGAAACAGAAATGGGGATGGATCGGCCCACACGCTACGGAAGCCTGTATCCAAAGTAACCAGGCAAGCTCTGGATTGGAATCCACAAGGAAAACGAGAAGTGGGTCGACCAAAACAGACTTGGCGCAGGAGTGTCGACGCCGAGGTGAAGGCCACTGGAATGATATGGGGCCCAGCTAAAGAGGACCTGTCAAAAATTGCGTGCGTTGGAGGAGTGTCGTCGCGGCCCTATGTTCCTCAAGGAATCAAGAGGCATAAGTCAAGTAAGTCATTACT
>JADBJO010014330.1:0-12500 GCA_016801955.1 Conus betulinus | reverse complement strand
ATCGATTGATCTTAAAAGATTAGCTGTCTTCAATGTAAAAAAAAAAAAAAAAAAAAAAAAACAAATGCATGAGGCACACAGCATTTAATTAACAAAACACTGATAGCTGCACTACAAACACTCTCATTAAAAGAAAAAGGGAAAAAAAGGGAAATAAAGAGTCCGCTTTCTTTACACCAAAAAATATCAGAAATAAATATAAAACTAACTAAAGAAAAAGGCTAGTTAAGACCTACGCACAATACTAGTTTCAGGATGGAAAAAAAATGTTAATCATGCTTGAATACAGCTGAAAAGGTCATCAGGTACTCAGGTACATAAATAATACCACAGCTGATCAACACTATATAGCCATATAAAGATATAACCATATAATTTTTTTGTGTTTTTTTTTTTTTTTGTGAGCTTGCCACTCAAGTACATAAATACCACTAGCTGATCAACATCATATATACATAGCCATATAATTGTTTTTTTGGGTGTTGTTTAGAAAAAAACAGCATCAAAATAGAAAGGAAACCCAGCTCCCAATTAGCAGGAAATCCCTAAATACATAAGTATACAAAGGAAAATTACACTTCAGCCATTCTTGAGTTTTGACAATACCCCACCAAAAAAACCCATTTCTTTTAATGTGATGAAGTACCAAAAAGTTGGTCTTTGAAGCACTAATAAGAGAGAGGGCAGACCTGAACTTTAATCAAAAGATACCATCACACTGGGAACTCTCCCTGACTGCTGTCCTTAGGGGACCATACCTAACTTTAAGTTATACCCCTATTAATCACATACCCCTGCCTCACATCTCTTGACTTGATATTTTCAAACTTTCTTTTCTTTCTTTCTTTTTTTTTTTTTTTAAAGAATTCTAAAGATGTTTTCATACCATTATACTTGGGTGAAGAATTCAGTGACAAAATGAAAAATATGGAGACGGCATTACAACTGAGTTTACAGGCAAATAAGAGTCATCCAGATGACTGACTTGAGGCTCTGTAAAACTTCAAATAGAATTGTATCAGCTTCAAACTATATCAGCTTCAAGCACAATAAGTCAATTACCATTTTCAGATCAACATTTTCAAAGCTCTAAGTTTCCAGAAATTCTAGAAGAAAAGTGATCCATGCAGACAGCAAATTTTCAAGTTGCATGACAAATTATTCTTTTGATTAACTGGCTATTCAGAAATCTACTCTCCACCTGCGTCTGCACGCACCAAAGTTGACTGAATTTGTCCAGCTCTGGGCACAACATTAGTTTTAAATTGTCAGCTTTACTCTTGAAAAGAAAAGTTAAAGAATTAAGGAAAAAAAATTACTATAATTCAGCAGTTATTTTATTTTTTTACAAACTATCAAAAACTATATATGAGGTCAGTCCTCACTTCTGATCAAAGTATTAAATCAGTGCTTAAAGTAAGCGTGTCGTTGCCAGCATAATTCAGAGTAAAACAAGCAACCCCCCCCCCCCCCCCCCCCCCCCCCCCCCCCCCCCCCCCCCCCCCCCCCAAAAAAAAAAAAAAAAACCAAAAAACCAGTAATGTCATGCAGTGTTTATGCATTCGAAGATTTTGACTGAAAGCTAAGGACCATGTCCAGGATCATGGAAAAATCAATAAGATGTTTCGAAAATTCACTTGACAAAGTGTCCGGATGCTTCAAAAAACTTCTTTTAAACACTCATATATACATTTTCACTTGATCAAAAAAAAAAAAGTGAGTTGTTAATGGTAAGTCATACAGAACTGAAACGAATGAAAATCCTTTTTTTTTTTTGGTAAATGATGTCGCATAACTTACCGAGTTATGTCTGAAATCATAAGCTAAAGAAGCTCAGTCTACTAGCTTGATTAGTTAGCATGGACTGGACTTAACATTAGTATTACATTTTGTTATTGCTTACACTGCTACTAGTGCTAGAGCCCCTTCTTTTGTCCTGGTGTGTGAATACTGATAAGGCTAGCTTACTTGACTCCCACCAGTCCAGAGCAGTCAAAAAAACAGAGCATATTGCCTTGGGTAACATTTTTTTCCTTCTGTGGTATGTTTGGAATCAACCATACAAAGCAGTTCTCTTGCATAGGAAGTTGCTACTTAGACTGTTGCCGTGTAGGAGGTAACACTGTGAATAAGCAATAAGGTGTGTTCATGCTAGCTAAAAAAATCATTTGAACAGTGTTTTCAAGTTCACAAAAGCAGCTAAACAAACGCAGCTTGGAATGCAAAGTGAAACAACTGCAGGCAGAAATCTAAACAAATCTTAAATAAATTTCAGCGAACCACCCAGAGAAACGTGGACAAATGAGTCACAAGACAACACACAACGCGTTTCAACCTCTTAGGTCTTCCTCAGGTGAAACAAAGACGAACAAAATAACGAAAATGCACTTAGCTTTGATAGCTTCAGATTGCTTCTGTGTTCAGCGCAATGAAGAAGGCGTTCGTCTTTGCTTCACCTGAGGAAGACCTAAGAGGTCGAAACGCGTTGTGTGTTTGTCTTGTGACTCGTTTGTCCACGTTTCTCTGGGCGGTTCGCTGACATTTATTTAAGATTTGTTTAAACGCAGCTTGGTCATAAATGCTGAATGCCATATCTGCCTTGGAAAAAAATCATCAGAAAGAGAGGATGACTCAACTAAAATGTTTTGGTCACTTTTAAGTGCAATTGATGCAATATCCAAACATCCAATGCTGTGACGTGACGCTTGACAACACCATCCAATCAGTCCCACCTAAACACCAAACCAAAGAATAGGTTTCAAATCTATGCCCACTCTCCCTCTCAACCCTTCCTCCCCATGCGGTGCGATACTACGCAGCGTGGGATGTGCGTTCTAACAATAGCCATCTCACCCCCCATCCCACCCCCTCTCTCTACCCCGCGACACAAAGGCATGTTGCCGCGCTCTCCACCCACCACCACCACCCCCCCCCTCCCCCTTTTCATACCTACGGTCCATGTGCTCGCGAACACCTAGGCGGACGCATAAATTAACTGGCGCCCACGGACACCTACACGGATGCATAAATTATCCCGTGCCGATTAGGTTCAAACAATTTCCGAGGCGATTGGTGACAAGACTAAATCCCTTCCCCTCTCACTCCTGATCGGTAAATGACAGTTGTCTCAATTTTGATTCGGCATGTGAGAGATTCATATACTAGGCACACACAGGCACAACTTCACGGACCCCTCAGGACTGCCTGTAGACAAGAGCAGAGGAAGACAAAGGGACAGAGAAGGCCTAGTCCATTCTTGGTAAACTCCTTGATCTCAAGTCATTCCCTGTTCATACCCAGGAAAAGTGAGTTGGAACTCTGTTTTACATTTTTGAATCTATGTATTGATTTCATGTATGCTGTGTGTGTTAACATTGTAACTTTGTACAAATGCTTAGCAACATTTATCAAACTGATGAATGATTATTCTGTGTAGTAGTTGCTTGCCATCATATGGCAAAAGCTCCCTCCCAGTGGTTTTGATTCTTTGTTAACAATCTGACCACTGCTCTTTGTGTGCACCCTGACTTTTGTCAGTATGCAACTCTGTCTGTTAAGATAATAATTCAATGATCAATTTTGATCAGGAAAACAGTATGCCTGTGCTAGGTAAAAACTGCTACTCTGATCTGTAAATACTGGTGATTATTGGAATGATTTGTACAATTGTAGTGTATGATTTTAAGTTTACACCACATGTGCACTTGGACTAAGCATAGCCCAAGTCAGTGTGATTTAATTCATATGAAACAAGGAAGAGTTGTATAACTAAAACTGTAACATTGTATACTATCTCCTACCCTTTTGTAAGCTTAATACTTAGCATTCAACACAAAAGGGAGGTTAATAGTTATAGCAGAAACTCAGCCATAGAGAAAAAAACTTTGCTGGCTGAGTCTCACACCCTCTCTGAAAGAAAGAGGAAAAGGGTAAAATGTGTGCACTCTACAAGCCAGCCATCAGATTCTCATCTACAGATCAAGTTCTCTTTATCGCAGAACTGGGATCCTGGTCATGCTGCACATCACAGTGAACCACGAGCTGGGACTTCGCCAGAAACCAGGGCGACACAGACAACAAATCTACACCAGTGGGGCAGTCACCAGCCACAGGATCAAACTATTCTCTCCGAAGCAAAGCTAAGTTGCTACCACCTGGACTCAAACCCATCAGACCCTTACCCTCACTTTATGATGAAACAGTGAGAACCTGTCTATGAGTACCATTCTGGCTACAGCACTGGGTGCTAGCAAGCAGAATGAATGTATGATAAACCATATACATTCAGTGTGACGTAGACAGAACCCCTGTATGCCAACTTAAGCTTGCTGCACAGAGTGCAAGCGAGTAAAGTAGGAGTGAGGAAGAACCCCTTATTGTGGTAGTCCAATGAGAACTGAAGCGCAGCCTATGGAAGTGACATGCCATTTCTTGTCTATGTGTAAGTAATAAAAGTTGATGTGTGAAAGTGCACTTAACTTGTGTCAGTTCCCTGTTGTTCAATCGAATGCTGAATGTTTGAACTTCTCTCTTCAATTCTGTATCTCGGAGCTATAAGTACTTTAATTAAGAGTACAAGCCTAAGGAAAATCATCTCAGAGCCATTCTCCCGTATTTTATCAATACCCGGAACAAATAAAAATTTCTTTGATGACTAGTACCGGAAAGTTGCTCCTTCCACCACTCGTAAGAAAGGAGGTGTAGGTGAAAAGTAAGATAATTCTCATTGAGAAATTATTCCAAGTCTTTCCCCCTAGAGGACCCACCTACCACTCATATCCATCTCGTCACAAATGCTCAGATGAATTGCCACCATGTCTGATGTCCAACGCTCAAATAAATAACAAACCATGTTTTGATAAACCTGTTGACATTCCAATACAGAACAGGTAAACTGTATTGCTCTATGTAGGATTATCAGTTCCTAATTATAAGCTGCTTCAATCATTCAATAAGCATGCATACATGTACTTACTAATTCAAACATTTTATAGATCGCTCTCGTAAAATAAAAAGAAAGGTACGAATTAAGGGAAAGCTGAAATTCTAAGTGTTCTTAGAAAAATCGATAAAATTAAGTCAAAGCAAACAACATTTGAAGTTTTAGAGCTGTTTATCAGAAAATCAATTATGCTGATCTGTCCCAAACATTTAATCATAATATAATATCAATCATACATATGATAATTCCTAGTATAAATGAAATTAATAAGTCAAAAACATAGACAACATTAATGCTTCCTCTTTTGATTGGATGGGGTTGGTGGTTGTTTGTCTTAAAGACTGCATTCCTCTGCCAACATGCAAATCTTTCAAGGTAACCAAAGTCTCTCTTTCCACTCTCAAGACTGTGATACTAGCAAACAGAAGGCAAAAATGATGATGCTACTTAAAAAAGAAAGAATTAAGAAAATAAAAACATTAAAAAAAATAATAATAATAATGTGGCACAAATTCCAAAAGACAAGATACTGCCAATCCTTGCGAGAAGAAAATGTTCGACCATTTGGTCCCAAGACAAGCTGACACTTACCGAGCTACTGAGCCACTTACCCATTATCTTGCCTTCAAGTGAAATATGCTTGTCTTTTAGAGAAGCAGTAAGCTCTCGAGCCACTGCAACCATTCAAGCCTCTTCACAAATTTTGCTGACCTGTTAATCCTTCAGCAATGGTAATGCATTCAGGACAAAACTATAAATGATGCAGACAAGAGTTTATATACTCTTCATCGTATATCAATCATCCACATTCAAAGATCCATGCTTCTTTTCTCAAGATTACTTTTTTTGTACATTGTGTGTTCTGTAGTAAAATTACACTATGATTTATGAGATTTATAGTGAATAAAACTTTTATTTTCATCTTTATGTATACAGCATATCATGAAGGAATTATTACTTTTAAGCATTATTGTAATCTATCATTAACCTGTCACTAGCATCAGGGAACAGTCTTTGCGTCTTTGTGTGTGTGTGTGTGTGTGTGTGTGTGTGTGTGTGTGTGTGTGTGTGCTCGAGTGTGTGTGTACAACAATCTGTCGATGAACTCTCCTGTGCATGATCATGGGCGATTTGTGCGATATGCGATTGTTAGTGTGAAATGGCTCTGACTGTCGAGTGTAGGCTGACTTCTATTGTGAGTGTCACTGTCAGCATTAAGTACACTAGCTGCTGATTAGGCTGCTTTTGTTCGCATTTAGATAATGGACTCAGTTTAACAAGCAAGTTCTGTTCAATCAAAACATCTCACTTCTGCTAACAATGCGATTTGATTAGCGTTTAATAGACATATAAACGACTGCAAATAATGTGGTTGGGTTTCTGCTAAAAAAAACAACAACAAAAAAAAACAACAAAAAAAACACACACACACACACACACAAACAAAAAAACCGTCAGTATCAGAATACATATTTGTTGTCGGCTGAAATGGGAAGGGGGGGTTGGGTGGAGCCCTGGAGTGGCAAGGGCCTTGCAGAGGCCGAGTTATTCCATTTCATTCGCCTGTACTTATCGTTACAAATTTGTAGCAACCTGTAAATTCGCAATGTAATTCAGTTGTAACATACCAACTCACGCCGAGTAGAACTTCGAAAGATTACTGAGTAATGTAATATCAAAATTATGGGTTAACTTTACACTAGTGTTACAAAACACAGAAATTCATTGCCCAAAAACTCACCTCTTACCTTGCAGTTGAGCTACTTTGTCTCTTCCTCCTCTCCGGTATCGTTCAGCGCTCAGTTCTGCATCGCGCAGACGACCAAGTGTTGTGTTGTACAAATACAATAAATACACCGTCCCAACAACAAAATAGAGCTAAAATCAGAGTTTTCGCTGGAAACCCGCCCCTCTGCATCGTGTTTCGGCTGAAGTGTGTATCTGTATAATATTCGACAACAAATCGTTGTTTTCACTGCCTTGCCAACTCAGCGGTAGCACCCCCACTAACAACAATATGGCGAGTGTCAGGTACGTCTTGGTAAGCCAACCAATCGAATCTCGTTTCTTAGCGCTTGTGACAACCACAATATCAATTCACGTGAGACAACTATAGAGTCAATATTGCTGGTACTTTCCCTTTTTTACGGTGGGTTCACGCCTGCATTGGAGCATAGGCGTAGAGAACACAAGTGGTAATTTACAGTAAACTGCAATTATTAATGTCAGTCACAATAATTATGTTCTCTGAGGCTGATGGATAAAGTGGACGACTCTGAGTGCACTGCACATCTTTGAGAACCCTACCACAAAACACTGTGCCTGGATGTTGAGGATGTTCAGCGCAGAGCAACAAAACTTTCTGCATCTCTTAGATAAACCATAACCAGAGCGTCTCACAACTCTCAAACTTCCAAGCCTGAAGCAGACAAGAAGAAGGGTTGACATGATAGACTTGTACAAGTTTATAAATGGCGTTTACTGGAATGATAAACCACGGTTTGAATTTTTCACCAACAGGGACAGCAGAGGGCACTTGAAATTATCCATGGTTCATCACAGACTGAACATTAGGGGAAATTACTTCTCTCTTCGAGTGACTGATGTTGGAATAATCTTCCTTACTCTGTAGTAACAGCCCCAACAGTCAACACCTTCAAATCACGGTTAGACATTCACTGGCAGGAACTGCTGACGGAATACAATCCAGAATGTTTATTGACCTAGACAGTCTCAGTCTGTGACCCTTTCTTCCACGCATGCACGGTTTTTGACTTAGATATTATATATTAGAATGGTGAACAGGCCCCTTAAGGCCTCAAACACCTACAAGTTTCAAGTTCAAGAGAAAGGGGAAACCATCCAAAGATCACAAACCAATCAGAAATTTGGAAAACAGGGATTATTAGTGAGCTTTTAAAAGTCCTATCTTTAGTTCATGATTGTAATGTGACAGGTCGTCAGTTATAAACTCCGTAGGTTTTGTTATGCTCATTTGTCATACTTGTACCTTATGCCTTAATGTAATCCCACTAGTCGACAGTGTTTTTCAAGGTGTTAGTATTTTGTAATGTTATAGCGTAATAGGTAATTCTTTCCATGAAGATGCAATTCTGTCAATACACACACACACTATCTCTCTCTTCACACACTCCACACACCAAGGCTTGCACACTAACATCCGTGACCTCTCTAATTAACACACCTGCATCACCCACTGATGAACACGCACCAGCACACACAAGTCTACAGTATACGCTAGGGTTCAAAGAGATTCAAAGTCTTATCTCAGTTGACATTTTTTTTTTCATTTGTATCCATTATTGGAAAGGCCTAATACGAGTTTGCCCCAATCTGTAGGAGTCTTTGCAGTGTTGGCCTTGAGATTATTCCAATGTTTGTTTGTTTGGTCTTGTTCTTTCCCCAAGTCTGGATGTGTGGCCATTCCTATTTTGATGTTCAGATCTGAAAGATGGGGGTCTTTGGTTATAGTGGCGTTGCTCTTGTTTGCTTGAGTGATTCTTCAGATTTCTTATATCACATCAGACCGGCCAAGCTGTAATCCAGTTCTTATCGGTGCCTTGCCAGCCAGTGTGTCTGCTCTCACGTTCCTTTAACTCCTGCATGATCCAGGGGAGTACATCCATACGAGTCTCTCTAATGGAAGGCTGCACATTAGTTCATGCCAAGCAAGACTCCAGTTCTACTCTTCACTTTTGAAGTGGGTAGATGGTGTCGGTCAGTATCATGGCTTGATGGGTTTTAGACTGGCATGTGGATGAAAGGCAGTGGAGTGCTTGTATCACTGCTTCTACCTCCATTGGTGGACTTGAAATTGTTAAACTGTGCGCGCCATTGCCTTCCTGGATAGTTTGGCCACTTTGCTTCCCTTTGTATCTCCAGCTGACTTACCTTCAGTGACAGAACCATCAATGTATACATCATTGTTGTGCCAAGGTCTTCTATACAGCTTCAACAGCCCCAAAAAAGACTGTGTGGCTGGCTGGGTAATAATAACATAACTATGAATTAGCATGGCCACTACCATTCGCTGATGGGTTAACAATGCTGGCTGGTAGTCATGGCTTTGAGACACATGCCAGGCATCATTAATGGAATTCTTCCCCCTAGGGCCAGCGTCCATAGGATGTCCTGATCAGCACTTAAAGCGTCTGTATTGTATCTAGGGACCCTGGTTAGTGCCAGGATTTGCAATGAAAGGAAGCCAGGAGTGAAGCCTTGTCATTTTTATTTCATACGAGATTGAACCTACACCAGAGTCATCTCTTCCTTGTCTGCAGTGATCATTAATAAAGAAGAAATAGGAAGAGCTGGATGCTGTTGCCTTTATCAACTAGGGGTGGAAAATAAAAAGTGTTCGAGGGATAGGGGAAGAGAAGCAGGCAGATCTTTATGGTTTGACAAGTTAAAAGCTACAAGAGAGACAGGACAGGACTAAACAATCATTCCCACTGACATGAAGGTCGCAGCAGGACTGTCCAGAGCTGGGCACCAAAATTATCTTTGGATGATGACCTTGCCTGTGGCCTACACCAGCATACCAAACAGGCAAAGATGATGAAAGAACTTTGGCAAGGGTGAATGAAAAATTTTAAGATCTCCATGATTTCTCTGGGGAAGCACAAAGACCAGATCTGTGGTATGTCAGTGCCCTCAGCTGGCCAGTGCTGGAGTATGGATGTTCTGCCTGAAACGCCACTTCCAATTCATGTTAAAGTTATACAAAGACTGTTATGGCATCTGTAGTAGGCTGGGCTACGAACAGGGAGAAGTAGAAGGAGAAAGTAGACCTCCACTAAAGTGAACCGATTCTGGATCAGCTCTTTATTCCGGATCCAAATCAGAGTTTTGATGGGTGCGCCCTGGAGCTGGTTTCATCCTTCCACCAAGTTTCTCCAAATCAGTTTGGTAGTTTTGTGTATCTTGTTGAACTGACTTTTGCCACCACCTTTTAATTTGAATCTGCACCAAAATTTTCATGGGTTCATCTTTGGGTCATATTCCATTCTTTCCCCACCAAGTCTCATAAAAAAAATCAGTATAGATTAATTTTTGCATAATCTTGGCAACATATACAAACAAAATGATTAGCAGATGTGGGCTTTGGGTTTCATTAGTTGGATGCATTTATTGTCTGTCCATTCTGATGATTTTAGACTGTAAATAGATTTGCATGTTATCGCCGAATCATCAGATCGATAGTTACACATACACATCAATTTATATGTCTAGGACGGATAGATCGAGATAATTATACAAAGAAACATAGATAGAGGAGGGGGGGTGGGTGGGGATTATGGGAGTGGGGGAGGTGGAATAGGATTTGAAGGGGAGGGTGGGGTGGGGGGAGCTGACTGGAGCAAACGAAAAGGTGACAGGCCAAGGTTTTAGAGAGCAAAATGTGGTAAAGAAAAGATTTTTTTCTTTGCAGAATTAAATAGACATTCAAACATTGCAAATCATTTTCATCGGTCTTTTGGGGGCATACATAAACTCATGTCGCACAGTAGACGTAAATGATGTGTTTAACTGGTTTGGTTTGGGAGATCATTAATTAGGCAAAGGAACAAACTCAGTCCATATTGACATTGAACACCTGCAACCTAAATGGTACGTTGTGATTAGGACGAGGAACAAAGTCCGTCCATATTGAAATCAAACACCTGCAACCTAAATGGTACATCATGATTAAAACACATTGGATTGACTCATTTTCACTCTTAAAAACTGATGACCGTATCACAGGTCTTTCGACTTTTGTTTCATGGACAAAGCCAGTATGAGCACATGTCACAGATACTTTTGTTAAGGACCATCCTGTTCAGTTCTCAAGTTTTTACTTATTTGAGAAAAAGTCGATCCAGTTGATTGACATACTCATGATTTGGGCACACATGACAAATAATAGACATAGATGGACTGAGAGAGAGAGAGAGGGGGGGGAGGGAGGGAGGGAGAGAGAGAGAGAGAGAGAGAACAAACACTTTGACAGTACCACAACAATAACAAAGAAGACCACAACAATAGCAAAGATATGTCCAAGGCTTTTTCCCTGTCATCCCAATGTGCTGTAAAATCCATATTTCAATAAAAATACAAAGAAACACAGAAGTTAAAACTAAGCAGATTACACATACCCTTCAAAAGTTGCCAAGGATTAAACAAAAAGAAACAATAAACAAAAACAAAACAAAACAAACAAACAAAATTCAAGAAAAAGGGAGTGGTGGGGTGGGAGATGATGGTGGTGGTGTATGTGTGTTTAGGTGCCTATGTGAACAGGAATGCTTATGTCGGTCAGCATGTTTCAGTTTGTTTCTACTATGACAGAAATGTGCACAGTGACCCTTTTTGTCCATCTTTAATAGAGTTATATTATCCTAACCATATTTACATCAATAAAAAAAAAAAAGAAAAGAAATAAATTAGTAAAATATCCCAGGCAAATTCCGCAGGGCGTTAGAAAGAAGATATAAGAAAAGAAACAAAGAGAATCCATCTCCAATCTGTCCTCTGAAATACTGCTTACTGTTCACAGATATCAGGACCACACCAACCATTCCCTTTCCTCTCTTTCACCCACTTCTAACTTTTTAATTGATATGGCTTGATAGTTCTGTCTTCACGACAGTGAAATATGTACCAGGAAATTATATTTGTTATAAAAATGTTGTGAAGGCTGTGTCGCCGAGAAAGACTTAAAACTCCTGCAAGAAAATTTATGTGCGCTAATTGTACCACCTCATATGTGTCGGTGGGCTGAGTTTATTGATGTGAACATTGTAATATCAATACACGGAGAAGTTAATTAATTTTTTTTTTTAGATCAACTACACGTCGAATCGAAGTTATTGTGTTCTATGGGACTTTGCTGAAAAAAAAAAAGTCTTCGGGGGGGATTCAATATTGATTGTTGTGCCTGCCTTGTGAATCTGCGAATCTTCTTCAATGGATTACTGTGCTTTATGAATCTGCGGTTCTTATTCTATGGATTGCTGTGCTTTGTGAATCTGCGGTTCTTTGCTATGGATTACTGTGTCCTGTGAATCTGCGGTTCTTCTTCTGATAGTTCGACGTGATTTATTGTGCTTGTTGTGTGGGACTCTGTTTCTTTTTCTTCATCGCTTGTGTTTGTATGAACGGCTGTGTTTACCGTGTGGGGACCTTGGTTATCCTTCTTTGTGCGTCATATTTTAGTGCTGTAGACTGTGGCTTCAAGAAGTGCTGTGGAACCGAGTGCATTGACTGTATGTGTGAGACACTGTGGACGGCGCCGGCGAGATCTGTGAGTGATATCAAGATCTGTAATATGATATGCTGATATTGGATGATTGAAGTCCCTGTGTATTGATTCTTGATCTATATACTATGTAGTGATATGTATTGATTTGTACCAATTCACATGAATGTATATTTTGATGGTTCAGGCAGCATAATTATAAGAAAAAAAAAAAACTCGTGTGTGTTGCCTGGCTATCCATGTGCGTATGGTGTGGGTGTGTGTAGGGAATAATTATTACACGCATCCAAACTTTTG
>JADBJO010014329.1:25000-42500 GCA_016801955.1 Conus betulinus | reverse complement strand
TCAAAGTCTGTGAACGCTACATAAAGTTTGCGGTTATATGAAAACTGCTTTTGCACAAGCGCTAACAACGTAAATATGTGATCAACTGTCGAATATCCTTTTTAAAGCCTGCTTGATACTCACCTGTAATATTGTTCTCGTCTATCCATTCTTGTAATCTGTTGTTAATAATAGAACTATAAGGTTTGCTGCTAATGCCAGTAATAGAAATACCTCTATGATTATTGGGATTATCAACATCTCCTTTTTTAAACAATGGTAAAATGATGGATTCTTCTGTCCAATTTTCAGGAAATACCCCGTTGTCAAAAAGTGTATTGAATGATTTTGTGAGAAAAGTTACGACTTGATCATTTGAATACTTCAGTAACTCGGTAACAATACCATCTGGAACTGCTGCTTTCCGAACTTTCAGTTTTATTATGGCCAACAATACCTCCTCTTTAGAAATAGGACGATTCATGTAACTATCACTGTCGCTATCAGCCGGATCTCCATAATTAGAAGTATTTACATCTATTTCTAATTACGACTTAAATTGCTGGAACCACTTGTCAACTATAATCTCGTTCCTTGGCTGTTTTCTACTGAAGGAAGCTTTATGGACAATGTCCCAGAATTCTCTCTGATCTTTTACTGATGTCACAAGCTTGTTCAATAATGTATTGTTAAACTCTTTACTCTTCTTTACCAGCAAATGTTTATGTTCACGCCGAGCAACGGTACACGTTTGCCGATCCTCCCTATCTAATGTCCTACAACTAATTCTGAGAAGGCTTCTTACTTTTTTCTTAGTGGTTTCACATTCCTGGTCGAACCAGTCACGTGGTACCTTCTCTTATTGACATTTATATGCTTCTTCATACAGTCCGCACAGTCTTTTATACACTCATTAAACACACTTAATGCTTCACTGACATCAACATCAATTAAGATCATAGCATTATTCAACTTACTGTTCATGCCATTGCTACAAAGCGGGTCATAAAAAAAAAAATAGCACATTCACTGTTCCAAAATGTTTTCAATAGTTTGCTTAAGACCTTCCCTTGTATTAGTAATGACTTCATTTTCCTGTGGAAACACTACTCGAACTGCAACAGGCATGTGATCAGACTCAATCCTTTCTACAACGTGAAGTTCACATGATTCATACACCAGGGATAATAATTCGTTTGAAAAAAAAAAAAATAGTTGGCGACACTGCATCCAGAGTCTGATATATATGTATAGTGACCCCGGAGGTCATCCTTACATATAACGTTTAACATACTTAAATCTAAGGCAGTGCACATGTTGAGAAGTAATTTTCCATAATTATTCAAATATTGATCTTGAGAACATCTCATTGAAGTGATAGACTCGCTCTTATATTGGAGTTCAATAATGCTGCTTGCCAAAAATCTCTAGAAATATTTGAAGTTCTGCTGTTTAAGTCACCGCGCAATACCACATATACATCTCTTGTTGTCATACTATCAATCAAACAATTCTCAAGCAAACTTATCCCATTATCGTGATCAAAATGAGTATAAGGAGGCAAACCTTCCAGCGGAACATAAGAGCACAAATACAATACATCTTTCTCCAAGCCGAATAATTCTTTATCAATGACAAATGCACAACAATTATAAAACTTTTTGTATCAATAATTTTTACCAAGGGAGCGAACCCATTCTTTATCAAGCACACAATGCCTCCTGATTGTCTTCCTTTTTATGTATAATATGTTTCATATCCATTGAATATATTGTTTTCATTTTTTTTTTTATATAAAGGTCTCTACCAAGCAAACAGAATCAAAACTACAAATAAATGTAACAAAGTCATGATCTGTAAGTTTGGGGAACAAACCGTTCACGTTCCATATAAGAAACGAAAAAGGTTGTCTAGCTTTTAAGACATTTCCATCAATCACGTGCACGCTGTCATTCGATTGCTCACTCACACAGACCCGGTCACCATCCGTGGGCTTGGTCGCTGCAAACTGGGGTGAACATAAAACCAGTGCTGACCCAGACTGCCTTCGTTGTCAGGACAAAACGAGCATATAGAAATGGGCCGGCCGATTCCCTATGTACACCCTGACCCCGCTTCAAGATCTTCAAGGAGCAGTTTTTTTTCCTTCCACATGAAGGTTGTCAAAGACCATTACTGAGAGAGAGAGAGAGAGAGAGAGAGAGAGAGAGAGAGAGAGAGAGAGAGAGAGAGAGAGAGAGAGAGAGAGAGAAATGTTAATGGTGTAGGCTCTTTCTCCCCTCATCATCAGCCTGTGTGTGAAGCTAGACTGACTGAGCTGACTATTGTGTGTCTGTTTTACCAGACAGATTATTGCTCTTGCACAATGGACAGCTCAAAGTAGCGATCAGTTTGACAAGCTGCACTAAATCAACAATAGCTCGTTTATGAGCGTTCACTGATGTACTTGGCCTACACATTCGTTCACGAGCAGAACTTGAACTGTCAGCTACTAACGAATGTAGGACCACACATGAGAATTGTTCGTAGTTTGCTTTCTTGTATTGAGTCCGTGTTTTCTTATGGAGAATATCACTGCTATCAGTACTGCCAAGTTGATCTTCATTGACACTAGACCTGTCAATGCACCAAACACAGCACTGCTTGAAACAGACTTGGTAGAAATGCGCTCGTTTGGCTGTTTGCCGACTCCACCTTCAATTGGACGTTTCTTCGGGATGTTGCAAGTTGTGCACGCTCTCGCGCAGATTGTCAGCAGAATTCTTTGAAAACGGCTTCACGGGAGGCATTTTGCAATTGTGGCCAAGACTACTACAAAAATCAGAAGTTGTAAACAGACGCCATACTTGTTTGATCACGTGTGATGCGATTCAGCTATTGAGATTCCGCTATTTTGTGTTCAGAGTTCAATCTCATCCTATAAGGAAGTCTCGCCTCTCGCCGTACAGTGAAAAACGCGCTCTTTTCTTAGAACTAAGACGATTCACAATCTGGTTTACAGGCTAGGGGAGGTAATAACCTTCTGTGGGCATGCGGCTTGATGGGTTTTATGAGTGTGAAAGGTCATAACTAGGGCTGGAACTTCAGACTTTTTGTAAGCAAAAGGAGAGAATAAAAACAAACAAACAAACAACACTGAATACATCATGTATCTACTGGACCTTTTATCACAAAAATACATATTTTTTTATGCAAAGCCAGTTCAGAATCCATAAACACATGTATTTTACTGACCAAATATGGCAAAATCACAAAAAAAAATGATCTGAGGGTCGATTTTACATATTTTCACTGCAGAGCATTGCCTTTAGAAACGTAACACAGGTAGCAGCAAGTTGGTTCCTACAGAAGTTCATGGGAAAAGATTGCATTCAAGAGGGAAATAATGGGTGAATGGACATAAGGCTGTGATCTTCCCAGACTGTCAGGAAGAGCGCTCTGGAGATGTTAAAAGAAATTATCCGGGTGCATTTTGTCATGGGACAGAAAATTCACCCTTGCACCTGTGGTGTGGTCAGAGGCAATCGTTCTGAAAGTGAGTGCTGTTCAGAGCATGCAATTGTGTGACTTTTTTTTTTTTTGTGTCAGACGAAGAAGACAGCCTGGAGAGTGGATGGTCACCGTAGTTAGCCTGGCTTGGTTTGCCAGCTAGTAGGCGATTTCAGGTGTGGGAAAATCTCATTCCCCCTGAGTGTAATTTGTAAATATAGCACCAAGTGCTAGTGTAGACTAGGTGTCTATGGGTCTGAAAATTCCAGAGCGCTCGTTCCTGGGAATGGCCTGGCTTTTGTGAGCGAGGAAGGATTTCCGAACGTACCTCCCTGTCACTGCAGGGTGGGGGTGTGGTGTTAACTGTTGTGATGGAGGTGAAGTGCTGCAATGTGCCAATCGAGTGCGACACGTCGCTGCATGACAAGTACAGTTTATAGTTTATAGGGTGAAAGAGTTTAGAGTAAATGTGGAAGTGTTGTGTAGTTTGGTTTGATTTCATTTTGCTTGTGAGAAGAGTGAGTAGATTGCGTGAACTTGACAGTGGTGACCCCGACTGAACCTTTTATGTATATGATGTAAATTTGTTGTCAATCTTGATTTCAAAACATAGGTTTTCTTGAAATTTGAAGATTTCCATTCCCCTTCCCCAGTCATTACCTGTTTAGTCAAGAAATGTGAAAAGATATCCTTTTGAACCAGCCATATTTTCAAATTTAAATGAATGATTGTTGTTGAGTGCATGTTATGAGTTCTTCTTCTTTTCATTTTAATATTGTATTAAGGTGTTCCCTCCTTTTATAAATTTTGTATTGCAGTTTACTTTCTATATAAGTTTAGTTGTGTTGCTATTGCTCTTTAGAGTAGGAAGTAGTTCTCATTTAATTAAAATAAAAGATTTCACCTTACAGTAGATCTTTATTATATTTGGGGTACATTTCAAATTTTGCCATATCATTAATAGAAAAAACAGTTAAATTTCCAAACAGTCCCTTCCTCTGGTATTTAATTTCTAAAAAAACTTCATGTAAAATTTCTAATATTTTGACTTGCCTTCTTTCTAACTTAGAACATTTAGGTACAGGAGGTTTATAGTGTGTGACTGTGAAAATTACTTTTTATTTTCATATTTCTTTTTGTTCTGGCTTACTTAATTAAAAGATGGCTGTGTTTGTTTTACATATCTGTCACAAGAACAGTTATAATGTTAACATTGTAGAATGAGATCTTAGAATCTTCTGTTCATTCTCAAAGTTTTTTTTTTTCTTATTCTGATTCATGATAAGCAAAATGGAGGACTTTGATCGCTTTGTAGCTCAGGGGAAAAAAAAAGCTGGGTTATACTGGTGATAAACTATCAGAGTATGTATCCCAGTGTGAAGAAAGAGCACTGAGATGGAAAGAAAGGGAACAGGAAAAAGAGATTCAGATGAAAGAAAGAAAAACAGGAGAGAGAGAACACCAGCGGCAGTTGGACATTAAGAGACTGGAAATGGACAAGGAGGAAAAAGAGAAAATAAGACAGCTCAAAAAAGAAGAAAAAGAAAAAAAAAAAAGAGAGCTCGAAGAACTGGATAGAATCGGAAAACATGAACTGGAGTTGAAAAAAACTGGAGCATGGCGCTCATGGACAAACTGAAAATGAAGGTGAAGGACCCATGGCCCCTCCCCATAAATCCCCATACATCCCTAAACTACCTTCTTTTCATGAGTAAAGAGATGATATTGATTCATTCTTGTTTCGATTTGAAACGCATGCTGCCACATGTAAACTGGCCAAAAGACAGATGATGGGTACTCTATATTGCTTCTCTTTTTCGTGGAGGTGCTCTATCACTGTATCACTCACTGTTGGCTAAACAAACTATCACCTGTGAGTATTTGAAAGCGGAGCTTTTAAAGAAATTTCAAAGTACCAAGGAAGGTTTTTGCGAGAAATTTTCGCTCTGTTCGACCAGACGTGACTGAATCTTTTGCAGCTTTTTTGATCTGTACTGGCCATTTATTAGACAGATGGATAGAGTTGTCTAAGATTCCGCAAAATTTGCCAGTCTCTCTGTGACCTTTTTCTGCAAGAGCAAATTTTGCAGAGTGTTTCCAAAGACCTTGCAGTTTTTCTTCGGGAACGTTCATTCAAAAGTGCAGAAGAACTATGTCAAATTGCTGACCAGTACAAAAGTGCGCACCCAGGGAAAACTTTTGCTCAGAAAGCAGACTTCAAGGTGTCTGACACGAATGTCGGTTACGTTGCACCCAAACCAAGACAATTTTCAACACGATCAGCGTAGTCGTAGATATCAGCGCGGTCGAGGTTCCTGTCGTGGGACAAACCAGTCCAGATGTTCAAATCCGACCCAGGCTCGGCACGCACAACCACAGACAAACCCTGGTAACATGAACAGGCGCGGTTTGGGCAACCGTGGAGGCACTTCTACTCGTGGTGCTCACACAGGTAATAAGGGGTACAATGCTGGACATGTGGCTGTCTCAGAGAAAACAGCTGAACATGTGCTGGTATCACAGGATACAAGGAATAGCCTTCTCATTGAAGACTGTACCATCAATGGATTTTCAAGCACTTTGCTTAGAGACACAGGCTGTACAACAGCAAGTGTTAGGAAGTCTTTAGTACAGGCTAACCAGTACACTGGTGAGAGACAGAATTGTCGCTCCTTGGTGGGAAGATTGAGTCATTCCCCTTCGCTGAGATACATGTTGCTACCCCCCCCTTTACAGGTTCTTTGATAGCTTGTGTCATTGAAGAAGACCCGGTCACTGATCTCATTCTTGGAAACTTGCCTGGTGTAAAACCTGCTTGTGGTGGACAGGGTGGTTCATTGTTTGTGACACTCATGCTTTGGTGACTACCAGGGCACAGCAAAGAGACTCTGGCAAGAGTGAGTAGAGACAAAGAGTATAACTTCATCGCTCTGTACTGAATCCCTACAATCCTGCCTGCATTATATTTAGAGATTGTAGCATGCGGAGGTCTTATATGTGATCTGGTGTGTGAATGTGTTTTTTTGTAACTTGATAAATCGGGTGGTTAGGGAACATTACTCTGTGTTTACCCTGTTGTGTATGACCCTCAGTATTCCCTCCCTTGTAACCTGCAGCTTAACCCTGTGAATACCACCACAGTGCTGACTGACTTCCAACTCGCCGCTAAAGATTCTAACAGTAGCTGGTCTTACAATCAGAACAAAGGGACAGAAATCCGGGGGTAAAGCGTAACTGTGGACTGTAAGCTGTGTGCGGAAGGGAGAGGTTAGAGAGAGGAAAGGGATATTAAGGCATTACATACATGCATACATCTCTCTCTCTCTCTCTCTCTCTCTCTCTCTCTCTCTCTCTCTCTATATATATATATATATATATATATATACACATATTTCTTTTTCCCCACTGCTAAATTGTACAGCATAGTATTGTTTTGTGAATCAGTGGGAAATGCATCTTTGAGTAAAGGCTGTTCTCCACAATTTTTTGCTGCTGCTGACAATGACAGGATTATTTAACAGCAGAGCTGACCACTTAGATTGTTAGACTTTTTTTTTTTTGTTTTTTTTGTTTACCTCCCATGCATCCTTGAATGGATCCTCAAGCATAGGCTCAAAGATTTTCCTTTCTTTCCGCTCTTTCTTTCCGTTTTACTTTTCTACTTTTCGCTGGTTACTTTGGGGTGGTATTGGATTTTTTATTTGTCCCTTGGTGATGAGAACACCACCGAATTATGGACTGTGGTGTGTCTCCATTTTATGCCAAGGGAGCACAGACACACAATCAGTGGTATCTCCCCAATGAGTCTGATCTAGCGGACGAAAGACCTTGGAACAGGCGATATGAATAGATTTGTCTTCAAGAGTGATAGCAATGGGAACAACAACAACCCCCCCCCCCCCCCCCCACACACACACACATGCTGCTACTGAAGCGTTTCAATCTTATATTTCTTTTTCTAATTTTAGGTTCTCATTTTTCTTCCTCCCATCCACCTATTACAAAAGAACATACTAATACAGAACAAATAAGATTAGATTACAATACTATTGTCGTCAAAGTTCCCGTTTCTTTCTTCTCGCATTGGTAGCTTCAGTCAAATATTAGCAAGGGCAATGACAGTTGTATCATTACCTGTTGACAAAAAGATTTATTATGCCACCTACTGTAGGCTCAATATGAGTCATTTTGAAAAAAAAAAAAAAAAAAAAAATTTTCGGCGAGTATCTGAAAAGAAGCAAAATTGGGAAAGAAAGTACACTTCATCTTCATTATTGTGACTGCACAATGGTCAGTCAGCACTTCGTTCACTGGCCATAAGCCAGTGTTTTGCAGCGCCTAGACCCATGCATTCTTATTCTAAACTTTACTTGATCTTCTCTCATCGTTTTATTCGTTATTAAAGACAGATACCTCTCTGCTTCAAACGTGATTTTTAAAGAAACGACACCATTCATATTTACCGTTATTTTCAACTTTTAGGATGCCAGTTTTGTTTGCTGCATGAAACAAGTATTTCTTTAAATTCTGATATAAACCCCTTCTCGCAATTTCTCTGTCAAGAGAGCCATCACTGGGAATGACTCTCCCGAGGTACTTGGAGTGCTTGACAGATTTCAGAGTGGTGCCTCTGATGGTGATGGTGGGGGGAGGTTGCACTGTTGGGCCTGGGGAGGGTTAGTAGAGCACTTCTATTTTTTCCGAGGCTGATTGTCAGGCCAAAAAGCCGAGAGGCTTCCACAAACTTGCTGACAATGCACTGGAGATCCGCTTCTGTGTGTGCCATCAGGGCACAGTCGTCGGCAAACAGTGCGTCAGTCACAAGTCTCTCGACTGTTTTTGGGTCTTGGCGCTCAACCGACGAAGGTCAAACAGAGAGCTGTCCAGCCTGTACTTGATGTAGATGCCTCTGTCGAGATCTCCGAGGGCATGGTTCAGCACGCACGTGAAGAACAGGTTGAACAGAACCGGAGCAAGAACACAGCCCTGCTTGACGCCGTTCAAGATTTCAAAGGGAGCAGAGCTGTCACCCCCAACAAGCACAAGGCCAACCATGTCGTCGTGGAATAGGTGGATGATTTTTGTGAATTTCCTCGGACAGCCAAGCTTGGACAGTATGACCCACAGTGCCTCCCTGTTCACCATGTCGAAGGCTTTTGTTAAGTTGATGAAGACAGCGTAGAGGTCCATCACTGCTCAGTGCACTTTTCCTGGACCTGTCTCACCAAGAAGACCATGTCGATGGTGCTGCAGCCTGGTCTGAAGCCAGACTGTGACTCTGGCAGTAACGGTTCTGACACAGCGCTGATCAGGCGGTTTAAGATGACTCTTGCAAGGATTTTCCCAGTGACTGAGAGAAGGAGATGATGCCTCAGTAGTTACCACAGTCAGACTTGCTGCCCTTGTTTTTATACAGGGAGACAACAGTGACATCTCGAAAGTCTTGTGGCATGGTTTCTTCCCCCAAACGCTGCAGAGTATATCGTGGAGAGTGTCCAGGGCCACTGGACCGGCTGCTTTGTACATCTCGGCTGGATGCCGTCCATGCCTGGTGCCTTACCACTGCTCGTCTGCTTCACTGCCTTAGTGATTTCCTCGAGGCTGGGTAGAAGGTCAAGCTCCTCCAGGTCCGGCTTCTCCGGGATAGCGTTCAAGGCTGAAGAGTCGATTGTGGATGGTCTGTTGAGTAAGGTGGAGAAATGTTCCCTCCATCGTTGTGTGATGATGCTGTCCTTGTCTTTCAGCAGGGTCTTGCCATCTGCAGACAGGAGTGGGGTGGTGCTGGGTCTCTGTGGTCTGTAGACAGCCTTGAGTGAGTTGAAGAACTCTTTGGAGTAATTCAGATCGGCATATCATTGAACCTCATCAGCTTTCCTGTCCCACCAGCTGTCTTGAATTGTGTGCAGTTCTCTCTCTGGACTTTGTTCTGGAGGTGCTTGAAGTGATCCTTCTTGGAGATGGAGGATAGATCATTCTGCCAGTTGATATAGGCAGTGTGTTTCTCTTCTAAGAGTTTGTTGATGTCTTCATTGTTTTAATCAAACCAGTCCTGGTGGACACGCTTCTTGAGGCCTAGAGTGGCTTTGGCTGACTATGTCACCGTCTGTTTGAACTGGTTCCATTGTTCTGTTGGGTCTCCAGTCAGCGGTCCCTGAGCAGTCAGAGTCTCATCTAGGTGAGTTTGGAATTTCTCTTTTACGAAAGGATTCTGCAGTTTTGAGAGGTTGAATTTTGATCGAGCAGCCTTGGGCTTCCTGCGTCGGACTCTGGCTATGTGAAAATTGAAGACCGCCCTCACGAAACGGTGGTCTGTCCAACATTCAGCTCCTCGCATGGCTCTGGTGATCATCACGTCTCGTGTATCCTGCCGTCGAACAATGACATAAGATGCCACTGCTTGGACCTTGGATGCATGCACGTGGTTTTATGTTTGCTGGCTAGTCTGAAGAGGGTGTTGGTGATGGTGAGACACATATATACATACATACATACATACACACATACATACATATATATACATACATACCCACACACACGCACACATACACACACATAGACACTCGCTCACTCTTTCATACACACTCGCACACTAACGCTTGCCATGGACTCTTTAATTAACACGCTGGCATTACCGCACTGATGAACACACACCAGCACACACACGTCAGTGATCCGGGGGCCCTGAGAGATTCAAAGTCTTATTTCAGTTGACATGCGTTTTCATCTTTTGTGTCTGTTATTGGGAAAGCCCAGTATAAGTTTTACCCAATCACTTGGAATCTTCACAATATTGGCCTTGAGATTATTCCAATGTTTGTTTGCTTGGAAATCTTTCTTGTTCTGTGCGGCAACTTCCTCACTTTGTGTTCAGATCTGAAAGATGGTCTATGGTATAGTGGCTTTGCACTTGTTTCCTTAAGTGTTTCTTCAGGTTTCCTATCACATCAGATCGACCAAGCTGCAATCCTGTTCTTGTCATTGCCTTGCCAGCCAGTGTGTCTGATCCCTCCTTTCCTTTAACTCCAGCATGTCCAAGGCAGCGAAGGCTGCGCATTAGTTCAATCCAAGCAGAACTTCCCATTCCACTTTTCACTTTCTGAAGTGGGTTCATCGAATAAGTCAGTATCATGGCTTGCTGAGTTTGAAACTGGCTTGTGGATGTCAGCCAGTGGAGTGCTTGTGTCACGCATACACATGGACGCACAAACTCATATACACACGCACATGCGTACACACCCACATTCAAAGACACACACACATATGCACAGATATGTGCGCGCGCGCACACACACACACACACACACACACATATATGTATATATATATATATATATATATATATAGAGAGAGAGAGAGAGAGAGAGAGAGAGAGAGAGAAGAGAGAGAGAGAGAGAGAGAAACACACACAACACACACACACACACACACACACACACACACACACACACACACAAAGACAGGTGTACATAATGCAAAGTTATCGTTAAACAAAGCAAAACAAGAATAACAACAGTCAACCAACCAAATTCACAGAACACAAAGGCACAGGCGAGGGAGTTTGGTCATTCATTGTCAGAAAAGAACACTAAATCTGAACCAGAGTGCAATCATGTTCTTCATTCTTAGACAAGAGATGTGGGCGCGATAATCCATGAGATCAACAAACGCTGTCGTTGTGGATAAAAACCGCCCAGCACTGCGCCATGGATGTTGGGCGCTAAGCGCAGCATTCACACACTGGCGGCGGCTGGCATATCGACACACTACAGCACCTCCTGTCAACAGAAAGAGAACAGACAGAATCACGGTGATCAAGACAACCAAGCAATGAGAATTGGTCTGATACTGCTGGGAATATGGTACATAACAGATGAAGGACGGAAAGGTTGAGGGGGATGAGGAGGGAGAGAAAGGGAATGATACTGCACGGGTCTGTCTATTATGTCGCTCTTGTGGACACGAGTGTGTGTTGATAGAGCTACGTGTTACCAGCGCTGAATGTCAAATGGTACTACAAGCTACTAGTAGTACAAAAACCACCATGGCGTTAAGTGTTTTGCGTCGCAGGAGGTTGTTGGTTCGATTCCCATTCAGTCATGCGGGATATTTCTGCCCCGACCGACTCCTACCCACAGTTGAGTTTACTATGGGCTCAGTTGGGAAGACTGGGTCCACACAGTCCCGTTTCATCCACTGAATGGATGCGTCTCTGAGAGTGTTGTAGGAGTTACTGACCAACACCGCAGGTGCTTGAGCTCTCATGCTTGGTTGACGCCGGGATGTATTATGAAAGTAAGCATAGAGTACCGCCGTCATGCAGTTTCAAATCACAATTGAAATCCGTGGCATCGTCCATCATCTTCATCATTCTCATCGATCTGCACAAAAACGTTTCAAATTCTGTACCCCTTCATGCCCCAGTCTCATGGTGTCATCAATTTTGATGTCTCTCCACATCTGTGGCCTTGGTTTGATTCCGTTGGGGTCACAGGTATTGGTGAGTCCATGGGGGCTGTTTCTGGATGAATGTGGTGACATCCTCCGGAGGAAGAGCTCACTCACGCCGGCTCCGCGTATAGCAATTATTATCGTCAGTATGGGAATTGGTGGGTCGTGTCCTGAATTGCTGGATCAGAATAGGCGCCACTGACAATCACTGAAGTGACTCGGCAGCAGTGCAGTGCTCCTCCTGTGGGTTATCTCTGAACGACTTGATATTGACTGCTCCCCATGGATTGCCAGATTGTGGTGGGATGGGCGGGGCTGCAGCTGTGGATGGAAGAGTCGGAATGACCAACGTGGGTGTAGTGCCACTGAGGTGGCACAGAAGATGGGACCACAACACACACACACACACACACACACACACACACACACACACACACACATATATATATATATATATATATATATATATATATATGAATTAACAAAGCTGCTCTTATGTCTCAGATTGTAGAAATAGGGTTTTCTGATGATGATTTTCTTTTGCTTCTTAGGTGGCACCTTTGGTTTAGTTTTTTTGAAAGTTCAAGATACTACGGTATTGCACACCGGCCTTTTTCTGGTATAGCATTCTTCTTAAAAACCGAAAAGGCAGAGGAGTCAAATTACCACTTTCCGCGGTCACTGAGGAGAAACAATCAGGTTTCGAAATATCGGTATCTGACCAGGAGTTATATGTTAGTCAGCTTCCTCCCCATTGGAGATGGTCTCCTGCTTTGGAGACTATAAGCTTGCTGAAGGTTCATTTTGAGAAGCATTTATTATTCCCCATTCACCCACTCAAGCACATACGGTCAGTTAGGCAGAATCATCTACCACTGCAGATATGAAGGCTTATCACCCCCCTATATTTCTACAATCTGAGACATAAGAGCAAGCTTTGTTTATAATTCAATATTTCTTGCAGTCATTGCAACACCTAGCTGCTCTGTAAGTTGCTGGAATGGTGCTCAGTACTTATCCTTGGAATTTATTGTTTTATATATATATATATATATATATATAGATAGATAGATAGATAGATAAGTATAAACCTATAGTAGTACGTAACACGACCATCACGCTATACTGTCACTTCATGTCATGATCCCCATGTTCAACAGGACTGCATGTCTATTACACGACATGTTTTCTAATCGTAATTTAGGACCACTGGTAATTACTACTAGTTTATTACGACTTTATCAACGTGAAAAAACAAAGAAGAAAACCTTGTCCTGATTCGGAAACTGCAACCATCCTGAATCAAAAGACAGAGCAGCTGAAAGTAGTTGCTAGTTACGGCTTTTCCAACTCCCCACTCAATGTGTGAATGTGTGTGTGTGTGTGTGTGTGTGTGTGTGTGTGTGTGTGTGCGTGTGTGTGTGTGTGTGTGTGATATACAGTGATACACGGGCCTATGGACTGAAGCATTTACACTGTCCACAAACTGTTCTCTTGCAAATGCCCATGCCCTGTGTTACTCACATCCGGCCCTCACAAAAGTGAAATGAAATTGAGAACGAAGTACTTAACTCTAAGCCCTCATTCTTCACTGAACAACACACTTAATTATCCGAAAACACACACACACACACACACACACACACACACACACACACACACAGAGAGAGAGAGAGAGAGAGAGAGAGAGAGAGAGAGAGAGAGAGAGAGAGAGAGAAAAAACAAACCCATCGTTCCAGTATGCCGATATAAACACAACAGGGAGGAAAAAAAAAAACAAAACTTTCGCAATTCGCCAGTTTTTTTTTCCTTGCTGAATTGCTTGATTCAGTCGTCCGTCTCTTTCGTAACGGTCATGTTGACCAATCTAAATGTGACACACTGTCCCTCAGTCTTCCCGATATGGCCGTACCCCAGTAGATGGATAATGACAGTGTAGCTGTACTGTACACAAGTGGGGGATGCTGGCAGCGCCGCTGTACTGTACCCCAGGATGGGGGACACTGGCAGCGCAGCTGTACCGAATCCCAGCAGGGGGATACTGGCAGTGTAGCTGTAGCTGTACTGTTCCCAAGTAGGGGGATACTGACAATATAGCTGTACTGTACCGCAGTACGGGGATACTAGCAGTGTAGCTGTAGTGTCCTCAGTAGTGGAATACTGGCAGGGTAGCTGTTGTTATAGTGTTTCCAAGTAGGACAATACTGATAGTGTAGCTGTACTGTACCCCAGTACGGTGTAGTAGTAGTGTAGATGTGTTGCACCCGAGTTGGGGTATACTGACAGTGTAACTGTACCTCACCCCAGAATGGAAATACTGGCAGTGCAGCTGCGTTGTATCCAAGTAAGGATTTACTGACAGGGTAGCTGTACTGTGCCACAGTAGGGGGATACTGGCAGTCTGGCTGTTCTAAACACCAGTAGGGGGATACTGGCAGTCTGGCTGTTCTAAACACCAGTAGGGGGATACTGGCAGTATAGCTGTTCTAAAACACCAGTAGGGGGATGCTGGCAGTCTGGCTGTTCTAAACACCAGTAGGGGGATACTGGCAGTCTGGGCTGTTCTAAAAACACCAGTAGGGGGATACTGGCAGTCTGGCTGTTCTAAAACACCAGTAGGGGGATACTGGCAGTCTGGCTGTTCTAAACACCAGTAGGGGGATACTGGCAGTCTAGCTGTTCTAAACACCAGTAAGGGGATATTGGCACTATAGCTGTACTGTACCAAGAAGGGGGATACTGGCAGTGTAGCTGTACTGTGCCGCACTAGGGGGATACTGGCAATATAGCTGTAGCTATAAAGTATTCAAGAAGGGGGATACTGGTAGTGTAGCTGTTCTGTACCCCTGTAGGTGGATGCTGGCAGTGTGGCTGTACCATAACCCAGTAGAGGAATACTGGCAGTGTATCTGTAGCTGTACTGTACTCCAGTAGGGGGATACTGGCAGTGTATCTGTAGCTGTACGGTACCCCAGTAGGGGGATACTGGCAGTGTAGCTGTACTGTACCACAGTAGGGGACACTGGCAGTGTATCTGTAGCTGTCCTGTAACCCAGGAGGTGGATACTGGCAGTGTAGCTGTACTGTACCCCAGGACGTGGATACTGGCAGTGTAGCTGTACTGTACCCCAGGAGGTGGATACTGGCACATAGCTATACTGTACCCCAGTAGGTTAAATACTGGCAGTGCAGCTGTACTTCCCCAGTAAGGGGATACCTGCACTGTAGCTGTACTGTACCCCAGTAGTGGGATACTGGCAGTGTATCTGTAACTGTACCGTACCCCAGTAGGGTGATACTGGCAGCGTAGCTATACTGTACCCCAGGAGGGGGATACTGGCAGTGTAGCTGTACTGTACCCCAGTAGGGGGATACTGGCAGTGTAGCTGTACTGTACCCCAGTAGGGGGTTATTGGGTGTGTAGCTGTGTTGGTATAGTGGTACCTTCAGATTGACGAGGATCTTTGCTTACAATTAGGAGCTCGGCATTCACTCTGCCCTGGACCAGTGTGAGTTGGGCTGCCCTCCACAGTGTGATACCATCAGTCCATGGATGGACAGCATTAAACCACAACAAAGCGTACAACGAAGATCACAATGACTGACGACCAGACAAACTACTGGACCACTGGGCTGACAACCCTACGACTGGAAAGATTACTGTGCAGACTGACCACTTCTATCAGGGGACCGTCTGTCCCAAAGACTGGACACGGATATAGTATTCAAGACACACTCCACATAAAATACAACAGCAGAAATCATGTCCTGTTGTCACAACCGAAATTGCAAACACAATGAGCACTTGAATTGGGGATGCAGAGTCAAACACGTTTTGTACAAATCACTCATAGTTGACAGCTGCTGACTTGGCCTCCAGCTGTTACAATGAAGAATCCAATCCCCGTTTCTTTGAGAGTCTAGTGGATGTGGAAGGCTCACTAACGTGAAGGACAAGAGCTTCTTCTGCTGCCCCTCCTCTGATTTATGCTGGTTCAACAATAACACATAATCAGATGGGCAAACAGCAGAGTTCTCTTTCTACTACCAACGTTTTTTCACTGTCAAATGAAAGACCTTTTACTATGGTTTTACCTTATTTTTACAATACAAATATGTTTCAAAATAAATTATTGACCAGGTTCTAATGGGCCACAATTACGTTTTGTTCATTAGACCAGTCCAAGACATTACCTTCACATCTCCATTTCTTAGACAGAAATTGGCTGGTCCTTTATAATCCTGCAGTGTAGTATCAGGCTGGTCTTAAACATTACCTTTAAAAGTCCCTTTAGTAGACAGAAATTGGCTGGTCCTAACAATCCTGCAGTGTAGTGTCAGCTGGTCTCTTCAAATATCCCTTTAGTAGACAGAAATTGGCTGGTCCTTTATAATCCTGCAGTGTAGTATCAGGCTGGTCTCCTTCAAACATCCCTTTAGTAGACAGAAATGCGCAGGGCCTAACAATCCTGCAGCGTAGTTTGTGTTTGCTGTTTTCCCTCAGCATTTCTCCACTTTCTCACCACAGTCCACAGTCCAGTTACAAAGTTACAAAACATAGCTAGGTAATTTCATGTATGAATACAGGAGTAATTCATGTTTTTCCGTACATGTTCTTTCCATATAAGAACGCATAGGTAACTTGTTTTCCAACGACACACACGTTCTTCATATATGAACACATATTTTTTTTCCATCGACATAAGACGTTCATATATGGACACATAATTGATTGTTGCTTTCCATCGACAAACTCTTTCCACATATGAATACATGGTTAATTTTTGTTATCCATCGACAAACGTTTTTGACATATGAACACACATTATTTTTTCCCCATCGACAAAAATCTTTTGACATATGAACATATAATCATTCTTTTTCTTTCAACAAACTCTTTCCACATATGAACACATAATCAATTTCTGTTTTCCATCAGCAAACCCTTCTGACATATGAACATGCAATTATTTTTGTTCTCCATCGACAAACTCTTTTGACATACGAACACAAATTATTTACGTTTTCTGTCGACATGCTCTGTTATATATGGCTACACATGACTCGACCAGGGTTTTAGGAACAATTCCTGATGGACATCAAGTTTGAGGTGTTTCTTTCCAGCAGAAGAACACATTCATCTTCTTTTACCATTGAAAGGCCCCCAAGGGAAAAGATGTCCTTCACGTGCAGCAACACTCATGGATAATTCTCTCTCTCTCTCTGTCTCTTATCGACCCAGATCCAGATTATCTTAGGTTTGTGACATCAGAGAGAGAGAGAGAGAGAGAGAGAGAGAGAGAGAGAGAGAGAGAGAGAGAGGTGTTTAAAACATAAGAGAAAACAAAATCACCTAACAAGAGGCAGCCTGAAGTTGCTCCGTTCATCTGGGTTGAGGTCCTGTTTGTTTTCCACATATCGTTCTACAGGTTGATCTGCACAGTGAGTGTAAATGTATTTCATTTAGCACGTCATTAATGTGTGTGACCATGCAGGCAGAGAGACAGTCAAACACTCACTCCAACATCAGCTAGCATCTCCCTTTCCCTTGTAATCTACCTCATTCACTACCATTTCTTATTTC
>JADBJO010014329.1:17500-20000 GCA_016801955.1 Conus betulinus | reverse complement strand
TGCATGATCGTTTCAGCTCACCTGGCTTATACAGAGCGCAGGTGAGCAGCAGTCAGATGAACTAACTAACCAGTTTTCTGGTGAACATGTTCCGGCCAACGCAGTTGTAAAAGTTTGTGACGGAAAAAAAAAAACAAAAAAAAAAACCGGTCCATCACAGCATACTTATCACAGACAGTTAGGGAGTTGTACGAGAGAGTGTGATAGAGGGAAGGTTTGTTGTGTCGTGTCTTGAACAGGGGAACATTTAGTACAAGAGTGTGATAGAGGGAAGGTTTGTTGTGTCGTGTCCTGAACAGGGGAACATTTAGTACCAGAGTGTGATAGAGGGAAGGTTTGTTGTGTCGTGTCCTGAACAGGGGAACATTTAGTACCAGAGTGTGATAGAAGGAAGGTTTGTTGTGTCGTGTCCTGAACAGGGGAACTATTTAGTACCAGAGTGTGATAGAGGGAAGGTTTGTTGTGTCGTGTCTTGAACAGGGGAAACATTTAGTACCAGAGTGTGATAGAGGGAAGGTTTGTTGTCGTGTCCTGAACAGGGGAACATCTAATTTCACCTTTGGCTGATGTTACACGACTGTAGGTGGAAGATATCCATGAGCGATTATAGAGGGCTACGACGAACACACACACACACACACACACACACACACACACACACACACACACACACGCACGCGAGCGCGCGCGCGCGCACAGAAACCATTATCAGAGCACAAAAAAACGATACGACCGAGCGCTTCAAATGTTGTCGTTGAAATATCTATGTCATATGAAACCCCCAACATCTGGATTCTGCATAGTTTGTTCATTATTATTTGTACTTCAGGTCGGAAAGAGAAGCAGTGTTGAAAAGAAGCGCCATGGTTAAATTGAGATCTATCTGTTGGATTCACTGGGCGCCCTACATGGAAACTGAAAACTTCCATGCTAGACAACTGTTGTTTTAGCCAAGAAAACAGGCGAGATTTGAATATATTAGTATGTAGTTAAAGAGCTGGGATTTTGTTTATCAATATGTATTTGAACATCTGGAATTTTGTCAATCAAAATTTCGTGACTTTCAGACCTCTCTGTCTGTCTGTCTGTCTGTCTGTCTCTCTGTCACTGACTCTCGCTCTCTTTAAAACTTGTAAAACGCCCTTTATAGCCTAGGTTGTTAGGATGGGTGCTGCAGAAATTGTCCTCACTATCATTATGGTTATAATTGTGAACAACCTTCTGCTGCATTGTGTTCTCTCTGTATTCTCCTTATTTTTCTTCTTCCTCCTCCTCTTCTTTTTTTCCTCTTTCTTTTTTCTCCTCCTCCTCCTCCTCCTTCTTCTTCTCTTTTCTTCTTTTGTTTTGTCTGTCTCCTCCCCCCTCCTCCTCCTTCTTCTTCTTCTTCTCGTCATCTTTTCTGTCTTCTCTTCCTCCTTTTTGTCCTAGCATTCCTCTTCCCCTGCTTCTTCACCTCCTGTTTCTACTTCTTCAGATGAACATCTACTGACGTCATCATGATAGCAGGCATGTGGTCCCACATGGTAGTAAGGAAGAAAGAAGCGTATCTCTGATCAGGGAGGGGGTGGGGGTGGGGAACATGTAGGCTATTTCAGGTTCCATGGTGTCATCTTCAGATCACCATCCATTGGTGTTACATATCAGACTTATAATCCATTTTTACAGCTACGCATTAAAGGTAAGCTCATTCACATTAATAAACACACGAATGCGAAATCTACAGTACTCCCACAATGTGGTCTTTCCCATCATTCCTGTCTCCTATTGTTGGCTGATGTGAGGAGTGTTTCTGAGGGCAGGGCCGGGATCACGCCACAGACCATCGTACACAACATGGTGATTCGGTGTGATTCTCTGCCATTCTTGGCAACGGGAATGTTGAATCCATTCACTAATGCTTTGAAAATCCAAAACTGTGGAGAAAACTTTCGTGTTCACAGAGGTTGAAGTCAAATAAATTAGCTCAGTGATGCATCAAGCCTTTGGATTTTCCAATCACAAGTCAAAAGCAAGCTGGCTGTTGGCAGAACCTGTCTAGTCTATTGAAGTACACTGTTGTGAACAGTCCCACACCGCTGTGCTGTAGTCCGCTGTGAGTCTGACCAGGCTGATGCATGCAGACAGACAGAACACAGCAGCGCTCAATAGACATCTGTACCTAAGTCTCAGCTTCACTTCACCTGCCACAACCACTTCACTCTCCAGCTGTTGTCACTCACCTTCTTCACGTAGCTGTGGCCGTCTGCTCTTGGCGTGGCTGTGGGGCTGACTGTTCCTTGTCGTCTGGCTGGTGGTGTGATCAGACCAGGGTAAAGGTTGGTTAGTTATAATGGGAAAATGTCCACGTGGCAGTGTTACTCATGTTTCACTGTTTGAGTCCTGTTGTTCCATTGGATGCCAGTGAGCTCTTCCCTGGTGTCTGAATGTGAAACCAGTTTTCATTGGCTGGGCTGCATGAAACTTTCACAGGCCTGTGGCAGACACAGATGTCACGATGTTG
>JADBJO010014329.1:0-12500 GCA_016801955.1 Conus betulinus | reverse complement strand
GGAAGACGCACACACAGGCGATACCCACCAACACTGTGTATGGACTATCATAATAGCGTGCCAAAATTGTGGTGTGTGTGATTTGTGTTGTTGTGCGTTTTTGGTGTTTTTTGGTGTGTGTGGGTGTCACCACCGCGCCACTCGTTTTTAGTGTGGCATACGATGCAGCGCGTGCGTGACTGGATTGTCCTTCTGTGCGTGCATGTGAGTCGTGAAAGCACGCACACGCATTCCTCCTACTCCTCCTCATTCGCTATTCCTGTGCTTTTCAACAAAAGTCGGATACGGTGATAGACGAATGCTGTGCGACAGATAGAAATTATGTGGCATCGATAATCGCAAGGCCAGCCACGCGGCTTTGACCATAGAACCCCACAGTGAGGCACCCTCGTGCCCTGTTTCTGCGGCAGACACATCACCACCATATAAGGATAACGGCCAAATCCTCGTAGCTCACACAGATCCTCACACACGCAAATGCGTGAGTCGAGTGAGAGTGGCCAGGTTAATCCAGCAACTACTGCTGCGTCTTAGATGCAGAAGGTGAGCCATATCATGCAAAGAACAGAGAGTTCGCTTGGGTGAGGGGCCCTGGCCGAACCGAAAATTGAACCAAAACAGTTGTGTAACGCCTTGCAAACGCGCCAAGCGTGGACAGATACACACATAGGGTGGACCGATAGCCAGCGTGGTTAGGCTTACGGCGAAGACAGCTAATAGGTAAGTCTGTAGCAAGTAATGGAGAAGACGCATCGCACACCGACACAACACACCCGAAGACACAAACACAGACACGCAACGAAAGCGACACACAGCATGATAGAGCAGGAGGGGAGGGGGGGTGGGAACGACACGGACAGCCGGGCAACACGAGGAGCAGCAAAAGACACGGACTGACGGGTGGGGGGAGAGGCGGGAGAGAGGGGGAGAGAGAGAGAGGAAGGGGATAGGAGAGAGGGTGGAAAGGAGGGGGGGGGAGAGAGATGGAGAAGGGGAAGGGCGTGCGAGGGGAAACAAGGGAAACGGAAAGGGGGAGGGGGGAAGAGGAGGAAAGGGGGGAGGGGGGGGAGGGGGGGGGGGGGGGGGAAGGAGGGAGGGGGGGTGGGGGAGGGGGGAAGAGGAAGGAGGAAGGGGAAGGGGGGGATGGGATGAAAAAGAAAGGGGAAGAAGGTTAGGTAATGAGATTTTGCCGAGGTCAGCAGGGGAGAGGGGGTGCAAACATTAAAGAGTGCATATATTTACAAGAAAGAAGGGGTGTGTCAAGAAGAGCAGAAACACATGTGAACTGGGGAGATTGGTGGTTGGGTGTGGGGTTCAGCCAAGAACAAACACAGCACAACCACACGACACGACAAACAGGCGAAGAGAATGAACATAAAGGACAACATCGGCGAGGCGAAAGAAGGCAACCCCCAACACTCAAGGATAAACAGTCGTCAAAGAATCGGTCTCATCAGAAAATAACAATCTGCGTAACGAGGAGAAAGTACTCACAACACGGAGCCAGGGCACACACACATAGTCCCACGGAGGAACACACACCCACAGAGCACCACACACCCACACACCACACAGACACACACACACACAACCCATAGCTAATACTCGCATTTGTGGGATTCCATCATCCTCAGGTCCTGTCATCCTTCCCCAGAAACATTATTATGCCTTAGCATTGCCTTTTTGTCATGATTGCATGTAGCTGGCTTCATTTCTACCCACAAGGGGGCCACCAACACACAACACACACGACACAAAAAGACACCCACACACCCAAGGAAAGGACATCACACACCATGGCTAATACGGTCGCATTTGTTTATTCCTTCATGTTGTCCAAACCATGCCACTTCATCATACGTGCATGCCACAAGTTCCCCTTTCCACATGTACTTGGCACAATTTGTGTGCCTAGCTGTCTCTTTAACCAGGGTCAACCACCTTTGCGGCTTTGTGTTGCCTAATCTGTAGAAGTGGTAGGGTGCATTCTCTCACTCCAGATCAACAGTTGCATGTCTCAGTTGATCAGGGGGGTCAAAATCTTTAGCGAGTTTGAGAATTTCCATATTTTGTAAATACGCGAAGGAATAGTCATGTTTATAAAATATGTAATTAAAAACACTGGGAGCTGGTAGGGTACGGAGCGGCGTGCGTGCCACACACACACACACACACACCACACACACACACGACACACACACACAATACACACCAATGATATGGAGTGCATGTGCAGTGAAGCAGAGGAGCATATCAATGTTTATTAACTTACACGCTTCCGATATCAGGCCCGCTAGCGCTTGGCATCCACTTGAATGAAGTGGGGGATACAGAGCCATGTGTGTGTCTTACATCAATGACATGCAATATTCCTCCTGCGTCTGTTTTAGACCCCACCCCTTCTTTCAGACAGTATTATGATATAACTGCTGTTTTTCCGTCACCCCCCTTAGGTGTTCCCCATGCAAGCCATATGCCAGAAATGGAGTGAAGAAGGCGGGATGAACGAACACCGAGGGTTAATTTCCTAGATAGTGGCTGGCGTTGGGGATGATTCATACTGTGGGATTCCTCTTGCTAACGAAAAGACATGTAAATCGGTTTGGGCTAATCACTATCCTGTGTACAATGTCACTCCCATCTGTTTTTTGGATGTGAGATGGATGTTTTTATGGTGGATGTGGGGGAAGACTAGAATGATATGAAAAATCAACCTGTTAAAATGAATCTGTGTATATATATTCCTGCTTGCAAAGGATCAGCCTTGTCTTGAGTCAGCTCAGTGGGTGCTGACAACCATAATAAAATCAGCATAGCAAATGTGAGATAGAGTTGTCTCTGGCTGTCAAAATATTTGTGTGCATTGTAATGCCTATAAAATACGTTTGCAGGTGATAGGCCTGCTGTTGCTTTAATTTCTTATCAGGCAAACAGCCATAAATAGCTCTGAATGACAGACGGCAGGTAACAGCGGAGTGACAGATCAAGTCATGTGACTTGTCTGATCCCCTATTTCAAATCATTCGATTCTCATGTAGCCTGCGCCATCAGTTCTGTGGTTCTGCTGGAAAACAGACAGGAATACAAGGGGTTGTGCTGTCGATCTTCCGGCTCAATAATAAAGAAAACAGCTAATTGCTTGATTCTAGATGTGCCACGCTGTAATCCTGAAGTCTCTACTTCTAAAGGATTCGATCTCGTTTCGGAATGTTGGTCACAATGTCAGAAAAAGGATGACTTTAGGGGTCTCTACTTTTTCTCCTCATTGCAAAGGATCTGCAAATTATCCTAGAGACTGACACTCACCGAGAGCATGGTTGTCCAGTGATGGTCGTGGTTCTTTGTTTCCACTAAGAAGCCCCAAAGAATATGAAGGGGAAGGTGCACACATGTGGAGGTGGGTAATGTCATGTGATAGCTTTCTGATGACTATTGTGGCAGAAACCTGGCAATATTGTTTCGTTTGGGTTTTTCGTTATTTTTGTACGCATCAACTCCTGATGAAACCCTTTAAACCGCGTGTGTGATGTAGGGGGATGCGCTTCATTCAGTTGAGGTGGAAGTGTGTAACATGGGTTTGGCTTTTTTGATGCTTGGCAGTAGCGGGCAGGGTATAGTAGATGAACGGCGGGCTAGAGTCAGACGGGTGACAGACCAATGAATCGTTGTAGCAGAAAAGGTCATAATGCCCCCAATACAAAAACGTTTGATGTGGGTCTTGTTGCTCATGCCCCGAGGGGAGCTTCAGGTGCAGGCCAGCTGTTGGCTTTGTAAGGATCGAGCAGTTATTGCTCTTAGCAAATGTCTCATGGGCTGTCCCTTGCAGTCACGCGCCTTCAATGGGGCAAGACCCGAAGTGTTGTGGTGCGTTGTGAGGTTGGAGTGGTGATTGTGAATGAGTGGTTGCAATCTGAACATCAGTTTAAATGTCGCACACACGGCGGGGGCGCCCATGTGGTCCCGCGGTCTGCTGATCTTTACCTTGTCGTCATGCCTGGTGGGTTTGTAGTTTCATCGGCATTCACTGTGTTCGGGCGAAGAGTCTGTCCTAGCTGCTGCACAGGGGTTTTCTACCAGGCTGTTGTAATGTCTGTTCATGGGTTCGGTCTATTGTTTTGTCTTCTTCTTTGGTCTGGGGCGCATGGTCTCACAGTGAACAGCAACATGATGTTTTCCTCTGATAGTAGTTGTTTCAATTGTCTGCCAAAGCACAGCTTCTTTCTGTTGTGTCTTTCTGTTCTTTTCACATCCATGTCATCTATACTCTGAGAGCTCTCTTTTGGATTTCTGTACATGTTTGTCCCGCTTAGACCCCATACGGAGGTTCTCGAATGCAGACCCTTGCTTTTTGGGGTCAGCGGGGGGTGTCCACAAGGGCCGACGATCCAAGCAGCATCAAAATCTTTTTCTGTTGGGAGCATCTGTTTGATGTTCTGATCCATGTGTGTTTGATCGGACATCCTGTCTGACTTGCGTAAAGAAGAAATCCTTAAATATTGCATAATCGTGATCTTGCGTTATGCATAGGGTGAATATCTATCTTTCGTGAGAGGAAGGGGAGGCCAAAGCTAATAATTACGGGGCTTTCTGATGCCTTGTCGGAGCCATGGGTTGGCTGGGCCCTGTGTGTTTTGTGCACCTAAGCTGGTGTTAGGGTGAGTGTCAGCGGGTGGACTGTCGCAGCTGCGCTGCGTACGCACTTGTGTCAGTATAATTGTTGTTTTTTAATTTTCTTTTTCAATCAGTGCTTGTTTATCATATCCTCGATCATCTGCGGTCCAATCGATCATGGGTATTTTTCCGATGTCGTAAAGGCGATAGAGCGACCATCACTGACGCAGGTGTGCGGTGCGTTTTCAGGTGATTGGTGATGTTTTGTGCAGGAGTGGGTGTGGTGATGGTTAGGTTTACTGGGTTTCGTGAGACTGGGAAACAATGAGCGTTGACAGACAGGGACAGGGGGGAGGAACCAGCTGGATAGTTCGAAAATACACTACCAGGTCGGCCATATCGACGGGTTTGTTGTGGAATATCTTTTCGCGGGCCACTACTGGGGCGCGCAAGGCGGTTTGTTATGGGGAGACGAACCGGCTTTAAGTTGTTTGGATTCACAACAGCACAAGTTTGCCTTGCTGGTGAACGGCCTTGATCGGAAAGTTGATCGCAGATTTCCGTTTCGGCGGACGATGGGTTTCTGAAGATCACGGTACACACGGTCGATCGTAGGTTTTGAAGTCGACAGAGTTCTGGAGTCGCGTTTATCAGCCGCGGCATGATGTTTTCTGTAACAGTTTCATACAAATGGCTGTAGACTTCTTGCCCATCTAAAAATCACCTACAAATTGTCTAAGGGTTGAACAACGTGAGAGTTCTTGTGCATAGTTTTTACATCTTTCACACTAACCTGTCTATCTATTCGCCTTTCGTGAAAACACGCGTGTCTTAGCACAAACTCGAACCACCAGTAATTCCTTCGGCAGCAGGTGGCACACTGGTAGATCGTGGGTGCTCACTGAAACCGCTGACTGCTGGAGACGCCATTGAGTATGGGGAAAACTGATGAGGGATCAGCGGTTACCTACAACTATACACACAGAAGGTACACTTTAAAGAATCTGAGTCCGTTATAAAGGGCACACATATGACCTTGCTGCGCCTCAAATGCAAACTGGTCAAGTGGGAAAAGCGACAGAACGATCCTATCCTATGCCAACCCATTTGCCATTAAAAACAAATCCTTTCTCATTATTGAGCCTGTCAGTGCACAGCAAGACTCCCAGAATGGAATAGTCACCCAGAGATTATCAGCAAGAGTGGCATGAGACCAGACATAGTATTACACTCTCAGTCAACCAAGCAGCTGATCATGATCGAGCTCACGGTGCCATATGAGAACAGAATGGAGGCAGCTCAGATCTACAAGACTGAAAAGTATGCTGATCTGGCAAACAGCCTGAGGAGAGAGAAGGCTATCAGGTCAAAGTCCTCACTGCAGAAATTGGGCTAGGGGTTTGTGGGAACTGTCTGCATACAGCCTCATGAAACAGCTCTCAGTTGCAGGGAGGGAAAAAACCAACGCCCTGAAAGCAATGGCAGAAGCGGCCAGAGAGGTGTTCAAGTTGGATCTGGTCAAGGAGGAACAAAAGTGAACTTCATAAGGCTTAACTTTCCTACAAATATCAGGTGTCCCTGTGGCTCAGTGGTTAGTGGCGACGAGTCATTAAGTGGAAAATGAGCATGATGTCCAGAAGGCATGGGGTTCGAATCCCAGTCCATGGCTCTGTCCCAAGATGGGAAAAAAAAAAAACGGGGGGCAGCAGAGGGACATCCGGAGAATCAATGAACCGGTGTGGTGGCCCAACCCCCCTAGAGTGTCAGGGAGGAGATAAGGGCCGAAACACTCGCTTGTGTATAAACAGCATTCGTTGGACTTCCGGGATTATAGGCCGTTGAGGAGACGTCCGGGAATTAAGAAACGGATGGGACAATGGGAAAGTACAGAAATTTACAAAGTTGCTATGTGGGTGCGCTCCCCAACTTTGCCTTAACATCTGTCGGCTTACTAGAACACAAATTTTTAGGATAAGATGCTCCCAGGATTCACCGAAAGGGGTCTACGAGATTTAGTGATCGTTAATTTATTACAGCGCGTTGCTGACAACACAATCGACGATTTCTGCAAATCCCAAACGGACGTACGAACATGGGACAAATGGAATCTACCATGTGTCTGTGGACAAGCCGTTTTTCGCTAACCGGGACCCGTGTTTGCATGAAGATTAAACCCAGAACACAAGATGGCGCGATGTGTTTCTCGCAACGACTCAATCTAGAATGAGCAGCAGCGTGCACCTGCCTTTATCATGTAGCTAGACGTCGGAAAGCCACAATTGGCCTCAGGGATAATTAAACCATCAGTGCCTTTGACGTAAGGACACCACCGTCCTCGTTGGTTCGGATGAACGAATTGGCACAGCCTCGCTGCAGGGCGCGCCTGAAACTCACCTCCCTGCCAAGAGTCAACCGAGACGAAGATTGGGAGAGAAACATGGCCAATGCAACAATCGTCCAAAAATACTTCGCATGCACATGATAGGGATTAAAGACAGCCCTGGAAAACAACACTAAGCAACTACATATCGGGACATTGGGGTATGCCAATAATGTAGAGGAGCCTTTTTTGGAGTCAAAACTACCTAAAATTTGAAATTAAAAAAAACACCTCCAAAGACTACTTCCGTGATTCGCTAAGAATGAGCTGGACGAAGATTCAGGGTCCAAAACGACAAAACCTCAAGAAGCAAAATGAAGACCCGCACTGCCAGCTCAAAAACAGGCTCCGACGGAAAAACTCTGGTAAAAGAGCCTAGAAGCGAAAAACACGAGCGCCTCAGCAAAGGCAAATCGTGCGAGAAGAGAAAGCAAAGACGGAAAGAAGAATACACAAGATCGTTTCTTTAGTAGACCCGATTCCAGTTGTTGGCCAGAACCTTTCGTGAATCAGGCACCAAAATCTGAACCGAACTAGTTTTGACAAAGGAGGTTCTTTCGCTGCAATTCTGAGAAAAACCTACTCTGACTCACAGAGCAAAGTCACGACTTCAACCTTCGAGGTTTGTGTGAGCCCCACCCGAGGAAGCATGGTCGTAAGCCTCCACGTTGGCGAATCAAAGTCGTCGACTAAGCCAGAGCCCAATCTCACCAGGGAGGGGCAAACGGAAATACAAACTATAGCCACTGTTTAACAAGAAAATGTCCCACAGGTGCTGGAGATCTCCACAGTTAAGGGCTGTCTGGGAGTCAAGGCATTAGAGAAAACCGGAATATCGCGGGCATGATGACGCATGGTGGTGTTAGCAGTCCCCAAGATTAAAACTAGCAAGTACCATCAGCCATGTCATGGCCAATATCGGTACTGAAAAACGTCCGAAGTGAAAATCGGTTCTTCTCTGTGCATGGCAGCAAGGCTGACCCAGTACCAAAAAAAAATCAGGTGGAACCGAAGTACTTGGATTGTGTCAGTCCAGAGAAAGGTGGCATCCGGCGTGGCTGGGCTGTTAGAACACCCACAAGTGAGACTGGAACGCACTCCAAAGAGGCAAAACAGAAATAGAGACCGTGGACTATTGTGCTCGACCGTTGGCAAACCGCGATATGATCTGTTACCCCCTGAGATTGATACAGTTGGCTTAAGATGATACTGACATTGCCAAAGAACAGTCGTAGCAACTGCTCCAAGAATACTTCAAAATTGGCTGTCTCATGCGTGGGTCCTCTACAAGTAGGGTCCACAACGAGACAACAGATTGGATCAACTTTGAAGTGGTCATGCATGGGCTTGCAATTTCCCCAATACTGTTCTTGTGTGGGCAATTGTACTTCATCTTGAAAGCAGCAACAAGCACAGCAAGACGACAGACGCTGGCTGCTTGATACGAAATGCGCGGCCCTCAAAGAACTCAATAGCCTTCATGGCTGACACTACGTTAATTTCATCCAAGAAGACTACACACGTGCACGTGCTGGTAGAGCCTGGACGCCATGTGGTGCCTCATGAACCAATGAAGATTGCAGCCAAGAAACCAATTATTAGTCAATCTCACTGATTAGAGGAAAGTGTCCTGGAATGCGGTGGTCTTCAGTTTGCCAACCAGGGACCATCCCAGTACATAAGAGCCAGTCAGATGGGCCTGGAAGATGGTAGTGAGGATGAGTGTGCGTGGGAACACCGGCGAAGAGCAAAAGAGCTGAATCAATGTCGGAAGAAGGCTTGGAGACCATTGACCAGTGTGGTTCCCTGGCAACAAAGGGTCTGGTGTCTGTGTGCTTTGCATGCTAGACCAAAGCTCATATGCCTCTGTTCATACACTGGCTTGTCAGCCACATAGTGGAGGCAATGGAATCCAATTCAACAATTGCACAATAGAAATAGGCTTGGTTCCCGCCCTTGTCGTGAGCTTGACGTAAGCCTGATACTGTCACCAAGCCAGCGTGAAGACTCCACCACTGAAATCCAGCCGGAGAATATAAAGCAGGGAGATCGACTTGCAAAGCGATTGCGAGGACTCATGCGACAGTGGTTGAAGCACTCAAGCCCGCAGCCCTAGACATGCCGAAAAGGAAAGGTCAGAGAGGCGATGGGAGTTCCTGGCAGAAAGAGAAGGTCTCATGTGGATGCAGAGAATAACAGACCACACCGACGCAACGATACAAGTACGGGGTGACCAAGAGCTGAATGGGTGGTCAAATGGCAAGTAAATGCCCAAAGCGACAGTGATCATGGGGCGCAGGAGATGGGGAAATGTAGAAGATACCGAACAAGAGTCCAAAAAGCAGGTCCGCAGATCCACAAGGGCAATGTGGCACGTGGGAGAATGCACTCCCGAAGGACGTCTCACTTGGAATTACATTGGCACCTGGCCCCTCTTAGGATCGAGGGCTATCATTTCTGCAAATTCTCGCAGGTGCTGACCTTCTCGCCTTCCAACATGCAAAACCTGGTCAGTGGGAAAAACAGACTGATCAACTTCATGCCCACCTTTGCGCATTACAACCAACATGACATGTCCTAGGGGCTCATATAAAGTAGGCCCTGGACTCACAGAAGGGTGCAGCTGTTAGGAAGCAAGCCACGTGCTCAAGGAGATGACCTAAGTGGCTGCCGTGGAAATCCAAGTTGTGCCCAACCCCGGGTCCAAGAGTGTCAGGAGGGATAGGCCGAAGCTACTCGCTTGAAGGGGGCTTCTCGCTCTCTGAGAGGGCTCTCTGCTGCCAACGCTCGTCCACGAGTTTCGTTGTCTAGTACAAGGACACAGGGGGCATCAGACCGCAGGGGGGGACATTGACTTCTGCATAATCCTCAGCGAACCCTAAATTAGTCTCCCCAAGAACATTACCATTTGTTGTAGTCCGAAGGTTGAAAACAGACAAAATTGGTCACAAGCACATGCTCTCTGCAACACTCTCCCAGAAGAAAATATGCCGGCTGACAAGCGGGGCATCGCCAGGCATCCTCTTGATGTCGGTCATGTCAGCGGGTCACGGCAGGGTTTATCTAGAAGGTCTGGTGCTGGCAAAAAAGAACAGCCGTGTGAACACGCCTTGGATTAGTTAAAAAAAGAAAAACAAGAAAAAAAACAAGAAAAAAAAATTCACCACAGCATGAAATATGCAGAACATAGTTTTCTAAAAGAGTAGCACTTACCTGGTAGCAGATTTTGTTGTAAGGTACATTTTCTATCGAAAAACAGCTCGGAGGCTAGATAGGCAGCATCTAAAACTTTCTTACTGAAACACCGGACACATTTTGATTACGAGGGCGATTGGGGTTGTACAACAGCATAGGCTCGCTGTAAAGATACACAATTACCGATGAAAATAGTTCCGCTCAAGACGTTAGAAGTATAGAGGTCACATTTGTCGCAGCATAAAGTTTGTCGCACGATATCATATGTAAGGTTAATGTCTACAATCAAACTGATGACACTTGTCTAATTCCGTTTAAAACACACCCAAACGGGGGGGAGAACAACAAAACAAAAAAACCGGGGTGCCTGTAACACGATTTGGCAATGCGCCCCGAAAAATGTTGTTTGTGCCTGCAGCGCTGCTGCTTATGCAGACTACTGGACTATGTTAGAACTTTAACTTGGAGTGGTTCGGAGAAGCCTCACCCTTACAGGTTGCATTGCTGCCTGTGGGTGATAGCTTTTTATTAACCCATGTGACTTGGGATACTCTTGGGGGAAAAAAAACAGAGGAGCTGCTGTCACGTCTACGGGTAAGCACGCCACTGTAGAGAGAGAGAAAAGATAAGGAGATAGAGGATAGGATAGAGAGTGAGAGGAAGAGAGGAGAGGAGAGGGGAGGGGCTGGAGGGGGGGAGGTTATAAATTCGTAAACACAAAGAAAAGCGAATACAATGTACGAGAGAGAAGCTTAGACTTCTGAAGACTGTGTCTTGTTGTGTATGTGCATTGATCCCTATTTGTTATTGGGTGTGTGTGAAAATTTGGAATTTTAATTGCACTGGGTAAGACTTATACAGAATACGATTGAATGTCAAATCGTTTCGATTCTTGTAATTTGCTCGTAAACTTATCACTTCTAAAATTGATACCGAAGGTAAGAATAATGGATGCCTATATCGTTCACGAAGCCAGTTATGTAATATTGATTACTGAATAGTAGAGTGCCGTGTCTTAATGGCGGGGTACTATGGGGTAACTCTGAAAGGAAAGGCAGAAGTTCCTTCCGTTGAAATTAAAAGAAGAGTATTCGTTTGTAACGCCATACTACTGTTTGTGGTGTATGTACGCACATTGGTCTATCATATGACTTGAAACAGAAACAAAAAGTGAAATATAGCGAAAAATTCAGTGGTAGTGTATACATATCGTATTATATATAGTATATATATAGAATAGAGTTAATAGATAAGTAGAGTATTAATATATAGGCCGTTTGCTAATTAGATAGTTAATATTGGTAGCAAGGGCAACGCGTTGTTCCATAAAAGGTGGACACAATATAAAAAATGATAGAAAGAAAGAAAAAAATATATATATATAGATCTAGTAGAGTAATGTTGATACTAAATGATCTATATACTAATAGCTCCTGGACGAATTTCAAATTGTATTCTTTTTTTGAATGCTGAAGAAAGGAGTCGTTGGTTATTGTTTTGCAGCAGAGGGTACATAGCGTCGATGTGGGCATGTGATGTGTAGTTTGGGACCGTCCATGGGCAGATGATGTAGGAATAAGGGGCAAGAGAAGACTTTGTTTTGAAGACCAGCTCTATCCGCATATAATAAGGGATATCCAGAACACAGTTTTAGCAATCTGCAAATTGTAGATGGTAGTTAAAAACAAAAACAACACGAAACAAACAAACAAACAAAACAGAACAAAAACCAACACACAAAAAAAACAAAAAACCGCCTTAACACCAGCGGCATGTTAGCTAGGAGACCTTTAATGCTGTGGTTCATCTGGCTACATTGCTATCCATCGCCTCTGAGAAGCCTGGCCCGCACACATGTCCACAGCTTCCGTTCTGCTGCAGCCGGTGAAGCTGTCTACGTTGTTTGGGCTTGTTCCCTGTCAAATTACAATTATACACCTGGAGGGGCCCACAGTTGGTGCGTTGTGAAGCATGAACCTGGCTTCCTAATACTGCAGGGGGATTCCGCTACACTTGCACATATGTTGGTTGCTGACAACAAGACATACAGCAGTTTCCTTCCGTAGCAAGTCGGCCTCGTCATATGCTGGAGCGCGGGCACAGTCATTGCGTTACCGAAGTCTCTCACCAAAGGCCTCACTAGACTTTGTGTTGGGTTAAACCTCAATCAAAAAAGGTCGACCATAACATCGGTGATGGAGCAGGGAGCGTTCTGCTCATTGGGGTAGGGACAGTAGTAGCAAATGGCATGTTAAACCAACAGGATGCTGAAGAGTCCCTGGAGTACCGCGAATCTTTGTTGTAGGGCACATTG
>JADBJO010014328.1:0-48155 GCA_016801955.1 Conus betulinus | reverse complement strand
TATCAATCATTTTCGAACATTATGACATTGCAAGCGTGTTTTTAATTTTTATGAATCGGAAACATTAACCATGCGCTGAGAAAACGATCTAAACAACGTGGGAGAGGAGAAGGGGGAAAAATACACAAAAAGAAAAAAAAAAAAAGAAAAAGACAGTGTAAAAGTCGCTAATTGTTGTTGATTAATATACACAAAAAGAAAAGACTGAACAAGTCGCTAATTGTTGTTGATTAATGTACACAACAAGAAAAGACAGCACAAGTCAAGTCGCTAATTGTTGTTGATTAATATACACAAAAAGAAAAGACTGAACAAGTCGCTAATTGTTGTTGGTTAATGTACAACAAGAAAAGACAGCACAAGTCGCTAATTGTTTCTTCTTTCTTTCTTTCTGCGTACGCAGGCTGATACTCCTGTGGACACTGCCTGTATGGACAGGCAGTGGAGTTTTGTGTGTATGACCGTCTTTCATCTCGCCATTAAGGCAGCCATACTCCATCTTCGGGGAAGGTGCATGTTATGTGTAACGTGTCATCCATACCAACGGCCAAATTGGCCTTCTCTTCCGAAAGTTGGTGATGGGATTTTACATTTGTGCAAGATGTGTGTGCGTTCACTCACGAAACTTCGGTTTGTAGTCTCATTCGAAGGACTGTATTGGGGAATGGAGTCAGAACCAATGTTAACTCCGAGGGGAAAATCCCCCTGTACCGAAATTTGAACTCGCAACCCCAGGATCACGAGTCCGGCGCTCTACCAACTGAGCTATTCCGGTCCCCGCTAATTGTTGTTGATTAATGTACAGAAAAAGACAAGACAGTGCAAGTCGCTAATTGTTGTTGATTAATGTACACAAAATGAAAAGACAGTACAAGTCGCTAATTGTTGTTGATTAGTGTACACAAAAAGAAAAGACAGTACAAGTCGCTAATTGTTGTTGATGAATCTTTTCAGTAGCTTGTGTAATCGTTGTTTTTTTTTTTCTGAACTGGACGTATTTGATTAAACCCAGATGTATTGAGATGTTTCAGTGGAAGATATGTGCAATTGAAGTAATTAGTGTGACATGCCATCATGTCAAAGAAGGAGAGAAATCGGTTACAGTGTACCATTTGAATGAATGCACAATGTTATTTACACTGTGTATTGTTCACTATAGGATAGCCATTTTTTTTTTAAGTCATCAAATCAAGTTTCTATCAAAGCAGCATGCTTTTCTTTACACATCACCTATATTTCAATTCTATCTGAATCCTAACATTGAAGGTTTAAACAATTACGTCTGTAAGTGTAAACAAACAAAAAAAAAACTGTCTATAATAATTGTAATGGAATGTGCTGCTTATAGCCCCGCCGATCGCAAAGGGCCATATCAGGGCTGTTACCACGTTAAAAATAAATCTCAAGTCATTAAAAAAAAAAAAAAAAAAAAACCCTCATTTACACAACTCTTTAAAACATATCTTCCAAGAAAACACAGGAAATTTTGTTGTTAAAGATCTCTCCTTCGTAAAATCTTAGATCATTTGAAAAAATGTTAATCTCTCTCTAAAATTCAAAGATCACATCAGGTGGAACATCTCTGAACAAGGTTTTCATGGAGTCTGCTAGAGAGAGAGAGAGAGAGAGAGAGAGAGAGAGAGGAGAGAGAGAGAGAGAGAGAGAGAGAGAGAGAGGAGAGAGAGAGAGAGAGAGAGAGAGAGAGAGAGAGGAGAGAGACGTGATCTAGAGGAGAGAGAGAGAGAGGGAGAGAGGTTGAGGAGAGAGAGAGAGAGGACGAGAGAGAGAGGAGAGACGAGAGAGAGAGAGAGAGAGACGAGGTGGTCAGAGAGAGGGTGAGAGAGAGTAGAGGAATGAGAGGTGATCTAGGTGTGGTCAGTATAGAATGACGACGACGGCGACGAGATGGTAATGAGTGGTAAAGGGGTCAGCGAAGAATGGGTGATCTAAGGTGGTCAGTATAGAATGACGGGTGATCTAAGGTGGTCAGTATAGAAGTGACGGTGATCTAAGGTGGTCAGTATAGAATGACGGTGATCTAAGGTGGTCAGTATAGAAAGACGGTGATCTAAGGTGGTCAGTATAGAATGACGGTGATCTAAGGTGGTCAGTATAGAATGACGGTGATCTAAGGTGGTCAGTATAGAATGATGGTGAACATAGAATGAGCGAGCGTGTGAGAGCTAGGGAATGTCTGTGTGCTCGTGAGTGCGCACGCCTACTTTCATGTATGCATATATGTGTGTTTGCAGGCGCTTGTGTGTGCACGCGCGCGCGCTCGCGTGTGTGTGCGCGCGCGAGTATTTATGCAAAGGGACAGAAACCCACTTTGTGCAACTGACACTCTAGCAGTGTTATTCCTTACCTCCCCTGTAATCTACTGATGTAGATACACACACACGCATACACAAACACAAACGCATGTGAACACACGTACACATATACACATCCCAGCACACACACACACACACACACGCCACACACACACACACACACACACACACACACACACACACACACACACACACACACACACACACACACACACACACACACACACACACACACACACACACACACACACACACACACACACACACACACACACACACACACACACACACACACACACACACACACACACACACACACAACATACACATACGCACACACACACATACAGACGTATGCACAAATGCACATATACAGACAGATGCGAGTGCACGGACTCGCACACACACACACACACACACACACACACACACACACACACACACACACACACACACACACACACACACACACAAAGAAACATGTGCGCGCGCATGCACGCACACACACACACACACACACACACACACACACACACACACACACACACACACACACACACACACACACACACACACACACACACACGCGCACACACACACACACACACACACACACACACACAGACAAAACAGTGTGTGAACATTCATGCATGTGGGCGTATATGCAAGCATGAGGTCATAGGTGTCATGCTAGTATGCGTTCGTACGTATATATATGCGCGCGCTCGTACCTCGCAATGGTTACACACACATGTGACACATACAGAACAAGAAAGTATTACAGCTGAGACATTCCCAGCGTTGCTGTTGCTATCACATGAATGAAGACATTATCACCACATCATGTGTGTTGTATGTTTGCTGCCTGACATCACAATTGCTGTTGCTATCACATGAACGAAGACATTATCACCACATCATGTGTGTTGTATGTTTGCTGCCTGACATCACAATTGCTGTTGCTATCACATGAACGAAGACATTATCACCACATCATGTGTGTTGTATGTTTGCTGACTGACATCACAATTGTTCTCGCAACACAAACTAGGCGGTCAGGGGCACGAGAGAGAGAAAAACTCACAGATGATGATAACGGAAAAAAAAAGAGGTGAACAATCAGAAGAAAAATAGAAAACTCGAGGAAAGATGAAAGGATGGAGGTGGAGGAGGAGAAATGGGGGGAATAGTCGGCCGAAAGAAAAAAACTACGACATCATGAACATGATTGTCATTAGCAAGAAAACTAGAAAAAGAAAATGACCAGTTACCGGACGAAAAAAAAAAAAAAAAACAAACAAAGGTAAGAGATATAACATTTACATAAAATGAAAGGGGAAGGGGGTAGGAGGGAGGGGGGCATGGGGAAAGGGGAAAAACGTGTAGACGAAACTGTTATGATGACCTTGGACATAAATCCTACACACCGATCATCAGCACAAACACCACAAACCCATCATCACCAGCACAAACACAACCCCATCATCACCAGCACAAACACCACAACCCCATCACACCAGCACACACACACAACCCCATCATCACCAGCACAAACACAACAACCCCATCATCACCAGCACAAACACCACAACCCCATCATCACCAGCACAAACACCACAACCCCATCATCACACACACACACACCACAACCCCATCATCACCAGCACAAACACACCAACCCCATCATCACCAGCACAAACACACAACCCCATCATCACCAGCACACACACCACAACCCCCAATCATCACCACACACACACACAACATCATCACCACACAACCCACATCCCCATCATCACCAGCACACCACCACAACCCCATCATCACCACAAACACAAACATCATCACCACAACACCCATCATCACCAGCACACACACACCACAACCCCATCATCACACCAGCATCATCACACACACAACCACAACCCCATCATCACCAGCACACCCACAACCCCATCATCACCACAAACACCACAACCCCATCATCACCAGCACACACAACCCCATCATCACCACAAACACCACAACCCCATCATCACCACCAGCACACACACCACAACCCCATCATCACCAGCACAAACACCACAACCCCATCATCACCAGCACACAACACACACACACACAACCCATCATCACCAGCACACACACCACAACCCCATCATCAGCAGCACACACCACCACAACCCATCATCACACCACACACACACCACAACCCCATCATCACCAGCACACACACCACAACCCCATTATCACCAGCGCACACACCACAACCCATCATTACCAGTACGAACACCACAACCCCATCATCGCCTCATCTTCAACATCGTCGCCATAGCCACCACCATTACGAGTATCTATATCCATCCCCCTCCACACGACTTAAACCGTCTCTATCATCATAACATACCATCATCATCACAACTGTCACTATCGTCCCTCTCATCATCACCCACTCCCATCATCACCATGATCTTCATCACCTCGACATCATCATCATCGAAACATCATCATCATCATCATCATCATCATCATCATCATCATCATCATCATCATCATCATCATCATCATCACCTCACATCATCATCATCGCACCATCATCATCATCATCATCATCATCATCATCATCATCATCATCATCATCACCACCACCACCACCACCACCACCATCATCATCATCATCATCATCATCATCATCATCACATCCTCATCATCATCACCCCTCACCCATATACCACCACCATCTATCACCATAACCTCCACTGTTATCACCATAACCTCCACTGTTATCCACCATACCTCCTCCTATCACCATATCCACCACCATACCATCTTATCACCATAACCTCCACTGTTATCACCACATCTATCACCATCTTATCACCATAACTCCACTGTTACCACCACAACCTCCACTGTTATCACCACCATCTATCTGTTATCACATAACCCATAACCTCCACTGTTATCACCACCATCTATCACCATAACCTCCACTGTTATCACCAGCAGCACGAACACCCTCGACACCCTCACCAAAGCCATCAACATCAACCAAACCACGACTACCTTAGCCAGGACCTCCTGTAGCAGCAGCTGTAGTATTATCATTGTCATCCACATCGCCATCAACCACCACCACCACCACCACCACAAACAAACACCCCCTCAGAACCACCAGCACCATAGACTCGAACCCCTAACCCACAAGAACTACTCACGTAGCAGCTGGGCGTACGGGGGTTCCCGATCCACGGTACCCCACCACTTGAACTTGGGCGTGGGGAAGAGAGCGGCACACTCTCCACGGGCCAGAAGGGGCCATCCTTGTTGCTCTCCACGCAGAACTTGTCCACGCAGCGCCCGCTGTCGTCCAGTAGCTGCACGGCGGGCGGCAGTGTCCTTGAACGCAGAACCTTCAGGAAGCCCTCCTTGGTGTAGAAATGGCGGCTCTTGGGCTTGCCCCCCCCCCCCCCCCCCCCCCCCCCCCCCCCCCCCCCCCCCCCCCCCGCCGCACGGCGTTGGTGTAGTCCTCGCGGATGTTCTTGAAGCCATCCGAGTTCTCCGGCCCGAAGACCCCCCGGGAAGTGGTCCTGGTTGGATTTGGACAGCTCGTCCCGGAAGACGACGAACTCCACCTGACCGAAGAGGTGGGGGGTGCTTCAGTCGTGGTGTGAGTCACCCATGTGGGCAAAACAAACATCCTCCATACCAGTATTTGAAACAACATACAGCAATTGTGTCGGGAAAAGATTCAGACAGGAAATATTCCAAGACATTTACCAGAGAAAAAGGGGTTAGCTTTTACTGCATCGTGCGCGTACAAGTGAACACAGTGCACAAGATGACATATTTTCCCGGGCGCTAAAGTCAAAATGAGTTAAAATAATTTGGAATTTTGTACAAAACGTCACACAATGTTGCAAGTATCGTAATACTCCTGGTACTGACTCTAAATCTGTTCAATGTTCAGATGAGAAAACATTAACGAACGAACAAAGACACAATATGAGAAAACACTTTGCGACAATGTGTATTGCTGCCTTGATAATTTTTTCTCCCCCTCTCTCTTTCAATTTCAAAACGGAGTGACTGAAGGCGGAAAATGAGGAGGCAAACTTTGGAAAGAGAGGGGGTGAGTTACCGCCAAGGCTACCACCGGCCCATGATCCCCCCTTTTTTTAAACACCTTTCTCAAATAAGCCTCTGTGTCTTCTAGTCAGTCAAAAATATCTGTGAGAAACTAGATATTCAAAAAAGAAAACAGAAAAAAAAAAAAAAATGTAGCTCATAACAACATAGACTCCCCCCCCCCCCCCCCCCCCTCTCTCTCTCTCTCTCTCTCTCTCTCTCTCTCTCTCTCTCTCAGACCGAAGTACAGCTGTATCGCTGTGTTTGAGTTGAACAGGTCGCTATACATCGGCACATAGAGATCCCTGTCACATTGTAAATCACAATAGAATTGTATCTTGGATTGCTGACAATTTCACATTTTATCAACATTTTGGTTTCATCTACGCTCTTTTCTGCGACCCTTTTTCTTGACGTCGTCTTCTGCGAGTTTTGTCTGCCGTTTCACTCCAGTGAAGTCTACAACTTTACGCACATCCGAAAAAAAAAAAAAAAAAACTTCCAGTTTCTTAAGATATACATCAGACAAGATTCTGAATATTCTTTAACAAAAACGTTTAGCAGCAGAGATATTTTTTGGCTTCTCGGTTATTGACAGCTTTGCTTTCACGTGAATGTTATTTTTTTCCGATAATGGTAGCAAAACCAAATTCAGAACAGATTGGATACACACGACTGGTATAACTGCATTCATCGATTGGTTCCGTTAGTATTGTAAAGGTTATTTCTCCTAGATCAGTACCTAACATGGTCCAAACAATGATGTTGGATATAACCTAATTTAAAGGGGTTTTATTCTCTCTTTTTTTCCCCTCGAACTAAATAGAGAGAAAACACTTTCAGATAAAAAACTACTACATATCAATGTACGGTATCTGTCATACGGTATATTTGATTCTTTGTCGTTAAAAGTTTTGGCAGTTCACGCTGATTTGGTAAGAGATTCGCGTGCGTGCGTGCGAGAATGCGCGTGTGTGCTTGTGCGTGTGTAAAAACGAAGCAAAATTATCTCCTTCGCTCTTGGATTTCACACTTACTGTGAGCGCGCGCGCGCGCGCGCGCGCGCGTGTGTGTGTGTGTGTGTGTGAAAACGAAGGAAAGTTTATCGCTTCGATCTCGGATTTGACACTTAGGCCACTAACAGTAAACAAGTGGGGTAGTTTTTGCTCCCATAAGGAAACCTAACACAGAGTAACTCTTATTCAAGACTGGCACAGCCTTTTAAACTTGAATAAAGTCAGATAAACACAAAGACAAACAATCTAATAGGGGGGGGGGGGGGGGGGGGGGACAAGCGCTGTTGGCCTGCGCTTGTTTCCCCCCACTATTAGATTGTTTGTCTTTGTGTTTATCTGACTTTATTCAAGTTTAAAAGGCTGTGCCAGTCTTGAATAAGAGTTACTCTGTGTTAAGTTTCCTTATGGGAGCAAAAAAAACTACCCACTTGTTTACTGTTTGTTGTTTGCTGTTCCCTGCCTCATTTCATTTCTAATTTTACTTAGGCCACTAGCCTAGTTCTACCCATGAACACAATTTTGGTGCAAGGGAAACAACTGTAAAATAAAATGGTTTTTTCTTCTTCTTTCCTAAAATACTGGTTCACCCCAAAACGAGTAGGTCACAAGCGCACATGTTAAAAAGTAAAATAAAATAAAATAAAGTGCGACTCAGCCTGTTGGCCCAAGGAGCAAAATTTGGCGACAAGGGGTCGCACACGATATTCAAAAAGTTAAAAAGCAATGGCAGATTCAGGCCCCCAGGTAACCATAAAATATCTGGGGAATTTAAAATAGAAAAGTTAGTCAATAACCAGAGCTTAAAACTGTCGTATCAATTTGATTTTTAAATGAGACTGCATTCGTGGCAATGTTGATGGCACCCAGCAGTGAGTTCAACAGCCGTACAGAACTGATTGTCTTGTGTGTGTGTGTGTGTGTGTGTGTGTGTGTGTTGTTGTTGTTGTTGTTGTCTTCAATTTAACGTCTTTCCACATTAAGTAATATTAGACGAAGGGAAAGGATTTGGAGAGGGAGAGCATGAGGAGGAGGTGGGGTGGGGGTGGGTTATCTTGCAATGTGTGTGTTGTCTTGTTTTCAGATATTCAAAAAAAAAAAAAAAAAAAAAAAAAAAAAAAAAAAAACGTTAACATCAGGGGTGGGAATTCATCCGTTTTTTTTTTTTTTCAACTGTCCTGCGAAAAAGAAAATTTTGGTGAAAAAAAAATTCTGCCCGAAAAAAAAAGGGGAAAATTCTGAAGCGAGTGGCGTTTTGGTTCTTTTCCGGTCAAAAGACGTTTTGTGAAGCCGCCACAATGTGCTCCACTCGCTCCAGAGGAAACGTTTATGCTGATCTCTCTGAAAAATTGCAGGTATGCTCATTATGGGTCACGGATGATACCCGATATTTTATGACACATGTTTCAGTGTGATTTTTTTTTCATCATAACGCATGTTTGAGTGTGACTTTTTTTTACGCGAGTATTCAAGATAAACTGGGTGTACGTTTATATGCTTTGCATCCTGTTCTTCCTGGCTAGGCCTTGCCCAGAAAGGAGAGTGTCATAGACTGTAATGGGAAGAATGGAACCATCTAGCTGAGTTTAATCCAGTTATTGGACACATCTCTGAGAGCGCTGGATAGCTTTCTGCCCAACACCGCAGGTATCAGCGTCTGTCGAGCCTTGTTGACGCCAGATACAGGCAGATGACGTTCTTTCCGAGAACCATATCAGAATGGAACAAGTTGTCTCAGGAGGTTGTGACAGCTGAGTCACTGGACTGTTTCAAGTCCAGGCTGGCCTCCCATCTGTAGAACCTGAAACAACCATCCCCCCCCCCCTTCCCCGCCACCCCCCAACCCCCCCCCCCCCCCCCCCCCCCCACCCTCCTCCTGATCACTATTCCCTAAATCCCCCCCCCCCCCCCATTCCCTAAATCCCCCCCCCCCCCCCCCCCCCCATTTTCCCCCCCCCCCCCCCCCCCCAATTCCTCACAACAGCGCAATCTTCAGCAGTCTCCCCGAATACGACAAAACCATCAGCAAAATGATGTTGGTCGTGTAAAGGAAGAAGAAGATTCTGTGGCCCTTAATGCCTTACTCTTATGAGATTCATGTCAACATTTAAAATTTAAAAAAAAAAAAAAAAAAAAAACAAGATGGAATGTCATGTTTTTTTTTTTTTTTTTTTTTTTTTTAACCTGGTTTACGTTTTGTTGGTTTGTTTCTCATTTTCAGGGCGACCGTGTCGAAATATTCTCCAAGTAAGTTTTTGATTCTGAGTCTGCAACTACTTTTCTAATGTCGAATCCAGAATCCAGAAACCTATATATTCTTAATTAGAATATTTGTGTACTTGCTGCTTAGCCCTTTCTGAACTTGTGTGCTTACACCTTAATTAACTTGAAATAATCTACTGCACTGCTGGTTTATTCTTTATGGGCAAGTGAAATTGTCAATTGATAATAATATATATAATATAAAACAGTTCTGGGGAAAAAAGGAAAAACGCAGATAGCTTTACTTTACAGGAAGCTATCAATATAACAAGTCTTTTATGTTAGAGACTAATATTGGTGTATATATATATATATATACGATATGTATATATATATATATATATATATATATATATATATATATATAATGCTGAACAATTAAGTAGTGGGGGAAAACAAGTGCAGGTTAACAATTCTTCCATCATTAAAATAATGACTTGGCAAAGATCTGAAATTGAGCGGTTTAAAAAAAAAAAAAAAAAAAAAATGTAATGGGAAAATGTATGTCATAAACATGAAAACCCTTCAATATATATATATATATATATATATATATATATATATACTTTGTGCTTTACAATCTATCAGTATGATGTATTGATAATCTGTTATGTTGAAGGCAAGTTTGGAATTGCATGTTTTCATCTTGGAACACAGTTTATGTCTGCATAATCCAAGTTGTCACTGACTTTATAATCCTGTGTGCTTCACTTCAACCAATTACAGATGTTCCCATCGCCTGTTTGAGTATGATAATGCCGCTACTGATGTGTCAGCCGTATGTCAATGAACATACAGGCAAGGGAACCTCCTGCTGGGTCTTCTTGGCTGTGGGTGGAAGGAAGAAAATAGGATTGCAGATATACTATGTATACTATATGCTAGGCTGATGTTACAGCCATAGTGAAAACTGCCTGTGATAGAAGACTCACCCTATGAAGTGCCATCAAATGAAAAAAAAAAGCATGAAATGAAAGGAAAGGATCAAAATGAAAAAAAAAAAAAATGAAATGAAAAAAAAAAAACACCCATATGGCACTAATTCCATTTGTTTCCTTCATAAACAATAAAAAGCAAAACAAATCAAATCATCTTATCCTCTCACACTCCACTTCATGTGTCCCCATTCGGATCTGCACTGCATAGCCAGGTCTCCCATACCAGTCCAAAATTCCATGTCATGTACTAGTCACAGTGAAACATATTCTTTAAGAGTGTTGGGATTGCATGATGTGAGATGTAAACACTCACAGCACACTCCATGAAAACCTTGTTCAGAGATGTCCCTCATGATGTGATCTTTGAATTTCTGATATAATTTACATTTTCATCTGACTTAAGATTTTATGGAGGAAAGATTTTTAACAAAATTCTTGGTGTGTTTTTAGAGGTTGTGTTTTTAAAGAGTTGTGTGAAAGATTTAGAAAAAGAAAAATTTGTATGGCTTGTGAGTTGACTTGAACGTGGTGACAGCCCTGATATGGCCCTTTGCGCTTGGCTGGGCTATAAGCGACATTAACTACTCACCTACCTACCAGTCCAAAATCATCTATGTTGGCAGGAGTTCAGGTGGGAAGGGGAGAAAGGGGGAAGGGAGGGGGAGGGATAGCGTTTGTCTTAATGTCCATGAGGAAAGCTCAGTAAAACAAATCATGTGCTTCAGAACTTCACTCAGAATGCTTGTTACCACCACCAGAGAGACTTGGTTGCAGTGCAGGATCTCACCTAGTTGGCAGCCTCACCGCACACTTGTTATCTATCTCTATACTGTTGGGATTGGGACTGGATACTGAGCCAACCCAGTTCTATTGTTATAGTGGAGAATTCTTATGGTGTGTGTTGTTTGTGTCTGTGAGAGAGATGGACTGTATGTGTGTGTGTGCAATACCATGGAGAAGGTATAATAAAATGGCAGTCAACTGGAGGATGATAATTGATAGTGATGTGAAACTACAAACAACCCAGGTCACAGAGTAACTCTATCTTGTATTTGTCAATGTGACCCCCATTTCCAAACGAGTTATACGCAGGGCTTAAAATCCTCCACCACCTGATGGAAACGTACTCTGCCCACCATCCCAAAATTTCAGCTGAAATAGGAATGAAACATTCCCACAAAGTCTTCATGAGAGGGGAGGAGGGGGGGTGGGGGGGGGGATGTGAGATTGGGGAGGGGGAAGACCGGAGATTTGGGGAGGGTAAGGAGGGTATGATTGACGGTGGGGAGTAGGGGGAAGTGAGGGGGGGAAAGCCCACCTAACAAACCAACCTCTCACACCTGTTGTCACGCTTCTTGGCTTTCCTCGTGCCTTCCTTGTGGACTCTTTCTTTTTTTGCTATAAAGCTGGTCTTATTGGGGACTAACCAACTGGTGGGACGATTTGTAACAATTTCCACATACAATTCTGATGCCCCCTCTTGTCTGTCTGTCTCCTCCGCCCCCCCCCCCCCCCCCCCCCCCCCACTTTTTCTTTCTCTCTCTTTTTGGAAATCTGAAAAAGGAAAATCAGTGAAGTTTTAAGTCTTTTTTTTTGTTGTTGTTGTTTCATTGATGTTGTTCTCTTTGCATAAGCAGCACATTATCAGTGTGAGAGTACCTGTTCACCCACACATTAGAACATTAACAAAGCTTTTGGTATATTTTGTATTTTTTTTGGCTTGTGATGTGTTTGTTCAGAACAGATCAAGTAGCATTTTTGCAAATGTTCTTTTAAAAGAGGGTGGTGATACACAGCGTAGAAAACAATTTTAAGTTTTACATAGTAAAGTTTCCAACTGAAATGACTGAAGGCGGAACATGAAGCAAAATTTAGGTGTACAACTATGGCTGTGGGGTGCATGTCTGTTTCTGCTTGATTGTGATACCCTGGTGTTGATAGGTTGAGAACTGTGGCCGTGCATGAGGAACACATACACACACAGTCACACACACACACACACACACACACACACACACACTGTGTGATTTTCAGAGACCCCTTATTGTGACCATTACTGGCAGTGATATAAATGTTGCAGGTGATCTGTGACACTGACCTGTTGTTCATCAGCGTCATTGCTCGCTAGCCTGGGTCAGTGCATGATGCACGGTTTCTTCGCAGGAGTGCCATATTCCGGGATTTTGAGTCCCCCAGGTTTGTGTTATTTCAGTGCTTCTGTGTTTCCATCTTTGGAGAAGTCATTCAAAAGAGACCGCAAGAAATCTTTGTAATATTGTCATAAGCACAAACTAATCATGAAAAAATGTTAACAGATCTGCATTTTTGGCCAGAAAAAATCCTAGCCCCATATCTTTTTTTTTTTTTTTTTTTTGGGGGGGGGGGGGGGGGGGGGGGTGCCAAGTATTGTGCCACAGTGGGGTATTCCAAAGAGCATGTGTAAGTCTGTGGATAATGACATAGTTTTTTTTAATATATGATGGAAGAAGATGAGGATGATTAAGATGATGCTATGGAGTTCTATTTGGATTTTAGGCTGCATGGAGAGTCGTTCTCTTCGCTGTCTGTTATAATGTAGTATCAGTCTTTTCATGGGGCCCATAGCTCTCTGAGTAGTTGTCGACCTTAGTATGGAAAACTCCACTGTGGGCCTATTGGATTCAAACCCATGCATCCTGAATGGTCAGCCTGCAATTATAACCATTGTGATTCAGTTGCCAGTATGAAGATGTAGTCTGTGTTGTTGCTGTAGTTGGGGCAGCTGATCATCGGCCGAGAGTCTGTTCTTCTGACCAGAGTCTTTTGTACTGACTTCTAATGATTTAGCAGTTTCAAATGGAGGTAGGTTCATATTGGGGGACTTGCCTTCTTGTTCATGCCTGATGTTTTCTAGTTTAAGTTTCTTCACTCTGTAATGTTGGAAAACAGTGCTGAAAGAGATCGACATCTGCCTTAACCCAAAATAACCAAAATCCTAATCCATGGTGAGGATAAGAGCAAGAATGGAAAGGGGCACTGATCTCCGCATGCATGCACATTGCCATCACAAGTCCCAAACAGAAACCACCACCTGAGACCATGACACTAGTCCTGGCAATGGGACTGAAAATGCGAATGACTCACTTCCAACATAAAAAAGTTTGAAAGGCACAGGAATATTATAGGTGCACAGCCAGCAACACACACCACCAGGATCAAACTCATAATCAGTTCATTGATTTGACTGAAATTTACTAACAATTTTTTTGCTTTTTTTCACAGGAAGCGAGTGCCAGGGGTGATGATACTGGGTGACAGTGGGTACATGTTGAGGGAGGCTGATGATGCCAATACCAAATCCAGCCAACAGCGCTGAACGGGCATATAACTATGCCCACTGTTCCAAGAGGTGCACAGTCGGCGGGCCATTGGGGTGGCGAAGAGAAGTTGGCACTGCCTCCACAACGGCTTGCAAGTGGAGCCTGCGAGGGCTTGTGAGGTCAGTGTAAACCAATGACAGTCTGGTTGAGCAAAAGTTCATTAGCTCCTTTGCATGTGCTTCTCTTCAACAACTACAAAAATAAAGATATTGTAATGCAATATTACCTCAGGTTTCACATGTTGTAAAATCATAGTAAATTTCATTAATTACTTCACTATATCACTTTCCTGCATGAAAAGGCTATCAGTGTTGTCAGCTGGGTGTGAGCACCCTTCTTTTCTGCGTTCCAGAATTTATCAGATTTCCGGACCAGTTTGATGTCATGAAGGCTGCTGTTGTCTTCAGATCCTCCATTGTGCCCCCATGCTTTACCACAAATGTGGCTCTGTGCGGCCAGCGCTGTATCAGCGCATCCTGGTAATACTAAAGGGGGCAAGACTGAATGTGCTGCAGTGTTTGTAGGCCTGTCTCACGCGAACATTCAGGACATGAGGTGTGTGCGATAGCCCACCACAGTGGAAATGGGCTTGCAATGACAGTGACCAATTCGTAGTCTGAAGATGTGGTCTGTACTTGGGACAGCTGATCACAGACTGGTGTATGTGTTCTTCCCAGAGGCTTTTGTGCTTACTTTGAATGATTTTTCGCAGTTTCGAAATGGAGGTTGGTTCATGTCGGAAATTTCTCATTCACATTTTTTTTTTCACTATGTAACGTTGGAAGACAGTAGGTATTCCAATGCAGGCCCTTTGCCTGGCGAACGGCGCTGCGAGAGCGAAATTTTCCTTGTTTTCAACTTGTGCAAACCACATAAAAACGGTCGATTTAGACAATAAAAATAAAACCAATCAATTTAGCAGTACTTTTTGTTTCGTTTTGGATAGGTTTTATCATTTAACTGAAAATAATAAGTTAATTATCAACCTTGTAAAGAAGTACTTGTCCGCGGTCGGGAGCATGCCGTCGCGACTTTCAGAACACAAGTTCTTACACCCACCTTCTTCCCTCGACGAGGGGAGCGCGGCGTGCGCAAAATAGCTCAATGAAAACGATACAGAGTTGTAGAGGAGACTTCAAGCTTCATTTTCGTATGCAGTAAGGGTATAGAAAAAATTTAATTAAGTTCCTTAAAATTATGTTTTAAAACTTCAAATTATGATAAAATCCGTAATTATGAACCGAATCTGTTAAAAAATATATCAAAATAAAGCTCATATTACGCACTTTCCAATAATTGGGGTCAAACAAATACGAAACTGTGCGCGCGCGCTCCCCGAGCGGCTTTCCGGATGGTACTATTCGAAGACTGTAAGCATGTCAACAATGGCGGACGAGTCAGACGTATCTGTGTCATCGCTTACAAATCCAACACTATTTTCACCGAATTTTCAACAATCGGCGCTAGAAGAAACACACGGAAAGGTAAGTCGATATATTTACTAAATTCTATAAGTATATATTTGTGTACTTAGAGCGCGATTGTATTAAAAATCTTTTTTAAAACATGTGACCTGAGAGAGCCTTATGTTTGAATCGACACCTTCAACTTCACGATCGACTGTATTTATCTTCAGCTTTGTGGAAGGATTTTTAACATTGTAATCAAGTAATTGAAACATCAATTTGAAAAACCTGTGTCATGAAAATATGATTTACATTGTATTGTAGTTCTTCAGTATTTCTTATGAAAAGGTCATGTGCCTTGGACCAAGTTAGGCTCCTGAACAGAACGTGTCGTCTGCTATGGCCGCGATGATCGCAGCCGCGACGGAGTCACTGAATGCATTGCTTTTACAAACTGTAGATTCTCTTGCGCGAGTGCATGCATGTGTACACACACACACACACACACACACACACACACACACAAAGAGGTTCATCTCACACTATAAACATCACAAGAACACGAAGACCTTGCAAAAAAAAAAAAAAAAAAAAAAAGTTTGCTGCTGATTTCAGTTTGTTTATTGAAATAAATTTGCAGTTATTTATTTAAATGTAGTAAGAATTGCCCAAGCACATGGTAAATCTGACCCACAAAAATAAACTTTCGTCTTATCTTTTTTTTTTTTTTTAATTTTTTTTTTTTCATAATATGTGGTATGTGTGCATGTGGTCTACAGTCTTCAGTGTTATAAATGAAGAACTGTCTGGGCTGCTAATGTAATTTTGCTCTTCTCATTCTTATGTTCCTGACATATTTTCTGCTGCTGTTTATATTTTAATTTAGTAATCTTACCCACTAAAATTGCAACATAATTCATTAATTGTACTTGCCTCCTTGTTAGTAAACACACATGGTTACACATGTGTGTATGCATGTGTGTGTGTGTGTGTGTGTGTGTGTGTGTGTGTGTGTGTGCTGTGCACATGCATGCATGCGTGTGCTGTATGTGGTGTGCGTGTGCATACTGTGTGTGTGTGTACTGTATGTGGTGTGTGCATGTGCACTCTGTGTACTGTGTGTGTGTGTGTGTGTGGTATGCTGTGTGTGTGTGTACTGTGTGTGTGTGTGTGCGTATGTGTGTGTGTGTGTGTTTTGCAGAAGACGACCAGTACAAAGAACTGAAGCGCTGCTTCTTGGTGTGTTTGTTAAAGGAAGAAGACCCAATCCCCCCGACATATCCAGCCTGCACAAATAGACTGTTACTGCAGCTTGACAGACTTCGAATTGAAAATGGGAAGTCTGTGACTTTTGACACTGTGGCAGAATGGTTTCTTCGGCTTTTCCCCCCGACACCAGCCTCCTGATTAACAGGTTGAAAGGGGTGATCCAGCGCTGTACACTCAAGGCCGAGAAGCTGCCAGCTAAAGAACTTTCAGCAATGCTAAATGAAGATGTTGATTTGGATAACATTGATGATGTTCTGTCTTCAGTTGGCATCAGTTGGAAAACTCTGAAAAAGCCTGAGCTTTTGAAGATTCCACGTGACACCAAAGTGACAAATGCTGTTGTTGTCACTTTAGAAAAACTTGAGGAACAAAGAGGGGTGGAGTTCAAGCTTTGTTGTTGACTGGCTGCAAAGACTGTACAAGACAGCAATGGCACATATTGACAGAAAGACAGTCACAAAAATTATATCTGAATACAAAACTATCTGTCGGGAAAAAAATAAAAAAAGACCCAGAGAAGTTATAGAAAAATATGTGTTATTATATACTTTTAAAGACTGTGCACCATATCATGTGACTGAAAACTGTTAAAATATTTTTGATGGCCAAAAAGCTGTTAAATGTATACTTTCTCTTCTTTATAAGACCATATTTTACTGTTGCATAATTAAAATTATGTATGAAAGATCTTGCAAAATGTGTTATATATGTGTTTTATAAGCTTTTTAAAATCATTTTGGTATAAAAACAACATTGTACAACATACAGATACAAATTACTGAACATGTAAAGACAAGTGTAATTTACGTAAAAAGTGACCCTTTTGCGCAAATTGCGTGTTTAACCAACTTCAGCATTACACTGTTGACTATTTATTCAGAGAAGACAGAAGGAAAAAAATGGGGCATTATCTATAAGTGCATGAGAGTAGCCAGGAAGAATCTGGGCTCATTTGAGAACATAGAAATGGATTTATGGTACCTCAAAGTTGGGGTCTGAAGCAAATTGCCACTTTCGCAAAATTTTCTAAGTCCAGAATTTCTTTAAAAAATCATAACTTCGTCAAATATTATCAGAAGAACATAAATTTTATATCATGAAAATCTGCATTACTCATTCCAACATATCAAAGTTCGGAAAGCACAGGCAGAAGATTATAGGTGCACAGCCGTAGTGGCGAAGTGGTTAGCGTCGCGGACTCCCGGCTGGGAGGTCATGGGTTCAAATCCCATCAGAGTCATGTGAGTTTTTCTGCCCTGACCGGCGCCAACCCAGAGTTGAGTTTGCTGCGCGTCTCAGCTGGGAAGACTGGGACCACACAGTCGAGTTTCATCCACTTAATGGATGCGTTTCTGAGAGTGTTGCTCAAATTTCCTGACCAACACTGCAGGTGTCTGTATCTCTCGGGCCTGGTTGACGCCGGGATATATTATGAAAGGAAGCGTAGAGTACAGCCCTGTCATGTAGTCTCAGACCAAAATGGAAATCCGTAGCATCATCTTAATCATCCTCATTCTCATTGATCAGCATTTTTAAAAATATGTTTCAATTTCTGTGGCCCGTCATGCCCTGCTTTCATGGTGACCTCCATTTCGATGTCCTCTCCACATCTGTGGCCTTGGTTTGGTTCCGTCGGGGTCGCCGGTATTGGTGAGTCCATGGGGGCTGTTGTTGGACGGATGTAGTGGCACCCTCCAGAGGGAGCTTACTCATGCCGGCTCTGCAACTAAGCAATTATTGTCATCAGTAGGGGGGCTTAGTAGGTGGTGTCCTGCGTATGTTAGATCAGAACACTCGCCACTGAACACCACCGAAGTGTCTCGGCAGCAGTGCAGTGTGTCTCCTCTGGTGGGTTGCCTCTTGACAACTTGACATTGACTGCTCCCTGTGGATTGCCCGTGCCGCGGCCGCGGCAGGACCGGCTGGGCTGTGGCTGTGGACGTGGTGTCGGAACAAGTGGTGTGGGTGCACTGCCTCTGAGGTGGCGCAGAAGTTGGGACAGCAAAAAGGAAAAAAAAAAAAAAAGAAGATTATAGGTGCACAGCAAGCAACACACAACACCAAGATCAAACTCGTAATCAGTTCAGTTTAGTAGTGTATTTGAAGCCTTTTCATCAAACATGATATCAGACTGAATTGAAAGAAAAGTATTAAACAAAGAAACAAACAGAACTCACCTAAATAAAGAGTTACAATAAAAAGAATGCAATAATTAACAAAATAATGTAACTACCTTAATCAAAAAAACCATAGCTTGCCTATAAGTATGTGATTGGCTAAGAACAGCATCCATATAAAAAAAAAATGAAATTATAGCTGTGTACAGAATATTTTTGACACTGCCAATGCCATGTTCATTGTATACAAACCTCAGCATGATACAATTGATGTAGTAATGGGCATCCAAGAAGAATATGCAGAACAAAAACAGAATCATTACACATGCACATAAAACATGTGAAAAATTCATGTTATAAGACTGTAGTCCTAATTTCACCATATTGTGAGCTACATTTCTGGAACCCAAGGAGCCACATTTTGAAAACATGCATAAAAAATTTTCATGAACAAATGAATCTTTTTTTTTTTGAGCTGCCACAGTTTAGTGCTTAGCATTTAGGAGTTACAAGCAAGAAGTCCTGGGTTCGAAATTTATGGCACTGTTAGTGTGTTCAAAAGGAAGTGTAGTCAAATTTTCATAAATCCGACCAGGTGCAAATGGGTGCTGGAATAAAGAATTATCATTGGGTGAGGTTAAAATGTTGAAAGGAGGTAACTGGGCCCCACCTCACTATGCCAAGCCTTAGAGAGGTCATTGTCCTTGTCCTTACAGCCTTGATAAAAAGCTAAGGGGGCTTGTTTTTATCTTTGACTGCTGGTTCACACATGTAAATGTGCAAATTTCATGGAAACATGTACAGTAGAATCTGGTTAGAAGAAAGTTCAGGGGAACTTTTTTTTTGTTTCTTATAACCGAGTTTTCTTACAGCTGAGGTTTCTTATAAATCGAGAGTTCTAAAAAAATTTTTAGAATGTTTCTCATATCTGAGTTTTTGTTTGTTTTTTGCTGCTTTGGTTCTCTTTTTCTCTGCACTGTAATTGCTAGTATGTGTATGTCAGTGTTAGAAAGAGAGAGAGACTGACAGAGAGACAGGGATTGAGAAACACATACACAGAAAGAGACAAAGAGAACACAGAGAGAGAGAGAGAGAGCGAGCAAGACAGAGAGAGAGAGAGAGGGAGAGAGAGAGAAAGGGAGAGAGAGAGAGAGAGAAAGGCTCTTTGATTTCGCAAGTAAACTTTGGCCTGTGACATAAAACTTCTAGTGCGTTTTTTCTTTTTCTTATCACTTTCTCCCCCCCCCCCCCCCCCCTCTCTCTCTCTCTCTCTCTCTCACACACACACACACACACACACACACAAACGCATAAACGCGATAGACGAGTAAAAATGCCACAAAGGAGAGTATAGATTTATTCTTGGAGCCATTGCCCTCATGAAATAGAGAAAGAGGGATCAACATTTTCATGTGTGTATGATGTGGTGTGTGGGAGAGAGAGAGAGAGATAGAGCGCAACGTTAACAGTTAAAGTCAACATAATTGTAAGGAAATTTCCCAATATTAACAAAATGCACCTATAAATAAATGAATCACTTATTCTCGACGAGTCCTCGGTCCAAAAGGTGTTTTAAACATAAACCATAACACACGAAAGGCACCACTGATGTCATCGTCGCTTTGCAACGGACATCCATGATGGTGTGTATGTGTGTGTGTGTGTGTGTGCGCGCTTACAAATATGCAAGTACATATATATATATTCTTAATTTTAAGAAGAATGCATACAAATATGTTACCATATGTTGTTTCAGGGGATTGCATCAGAGACAATACTACTATATCACACACTACAAAAGATTTATTTCAAGCCTTGTGTAGAGAATCGTCTTGAAATGCAGGTAGGAACTGTTTTATAATTTGTCATCGGAACAGAACATGAAAGCTTGAAAGTATGAGAGAGAAAGAGAGAGTGTGTGTGTGTGTGTACGCACCCACACAAGTATTTACGAGCAGTATTTAACAGCGCTCAGCAATACTCTGAATTGGAGTTAACAGGTACTCACGATTTGTAGGCTATTACATATTGATGCTTGTCAAATGTGAAATGAACGAATGAATACAAACATAGCACGTGATTCCTTGACTATTTATCAAGCTTCTCACATACGTGCACATGCACAAGAAACAAAGACACAGAGAGGGAGGGAGTGATGGAGGGAGGGGGGGGGGGGGAGAGAAGGGGGGTGGGGAGAGAGAGAGAGAGGGGGAGAGGGAGGGAGGGGGGGAGGGAGTGATTGAGAGAGGGGAGAGAGAGGGGAGTGTGTGTGTGTGTGTGTGTGTGTGAGAGAGAGAGAGAGAGATGGAAGGGGCGGGTGGTGGAAATAGTAACATACCTCGCTTGGACAAACCATTGCAGAAGTTGATTGTCAATGTACTCATGTTTCGCCTTCCTATTCTTTTGCTGTAGTTGCGGGTCAGTTGTACTGCCCAAGAACTGATTTTTGTATTTGTCCCTTTGTTTTACATTGTTGCACAGAGTAGCAAGAGGAATCTGAAATTCTTCAGCAATCAACGTCTTTTTTCTTTTTCAGGTTTCTCTCCACAGCATCCAAAATTTGGATTTTTTCGTTTCGGCGAAACTGCTTGTCTTTTGTGTTTGTCAGCCATCTTCATTTTACATTGTACAAAGCCTTGCCTTGCATTGAAGATGCACTGGTGTGAAGAGAGAAACAGGGGGGGGGGGGGGGGGGGGGGGGGGGGGGGGGGGGGGGGGGGGGGGGGGGGGGGGGGGGGTAATCAAGTGCCAGCGTTTTGCCTAGCTTACATCCAGATATCCCATCTCTTAGGTGACATCAAAGGGCCCACATCCTGTCCCGCCAATTCCTGTGACCTGCATCATGGAATTGTTGGGCTTTTTTTAATATAGGTATGTGTAGGCCCACAGAGAAAAAATCTTTCAACAGCTGAGACTTTCTTACATTCGAGGAAAAGTTTCACCAGGGTCAGCCAAACCTGTTTTTTTACAAGCGAGTTTTCTTACAACCGAGTATTTTAGTAATGTTAAAGAATCCTCTCAGCAGGGGAAAAACCATCGAGTTTTCTTATAACCGAGTTTCTTATAACCGGATTCTACTGTACATGTTCTGTTTGGTTTTCCAGATCATCACTGCCTGCCTGATCCTGCACAACTTTGCAAGACGCAACAACATCAACCTGCCACCGGACAACATTGACCTGCCACAAGAAACTCCAGAAGATGACGTCCACAGAGGTCCAGAAGTGAATGCTCAAGGTGAAGTGGCTGAACAGGCCAACCCACAGGCGCACGTCCCCACTCAAAGAAGGCAACGGGCTGCGGGTCAGTTCGACAGAGGTTCATCGAGTGATATTTTATGGCTGCATAGTTTCAGATGTTCCATGGAGAAAACAAAGCTATCTTCAGAAATGAGGTTCTTTTCCAAACACTGCTGGCTGGGCTGGGAACCAATGATGCAGGCCATATTGACCCAAATAGGTCATAGTAAAAACATCATACATGACTAATCATTAACCCGTTCACTGCCTGAAAAATTTTACAAAGGCTTTCCCAGTGCCAGGGAATCTAATGATTTGGGGGTAATAATTAACAAAAAATTCTAGCTCAGAAACTACAAAAGATATAAAAATGAAATATATATATGATTTTTGAAGGAAATTGAATGGAGATTTTGAATCTGGGCTTTTTTTGTTTTATTTTGATCATAAAAAAATATTTAGGCATTTAGATTTGGATAGATTTTTTTGCATGATCAAAAACATATGTATTTACCACTACAGCTTCACATCCAAAAAAGAACACAGAGCAAAAAAAAGTGAAAAATAAAGTTGATATTGTCACACTACACCTGTAAATGAAAGTAGAACAGTCTAGAAGTCTATCAAGACGCTCACACCTCATGCAGACAGGTCAGTCCACGACCACGCCCCCCCCCCCCCCCCACCACGCCCCCTGCTGAACTTCAACCCTCTCTTTCACTCCTCCTCTTCCCCTACCGTTCCTGCTGCCCGTGTCACGCTGCGAGCAGGCCGCGCCCCCCCTCTCGCGCTGACTAACACGTCGCTGGCCACTCGCACACAGTGCAGAGTACACACTAGGCTGGCTCGTTCGACGCTGGTAACCAGTCAGCTGAACACACTCTTGCGATCGCACGGCACGACTCAATAACTGACGAATATGGTCGGCAATTCCATCACTATCATCATCTCACCTTCATGCTCGAGTGAGTCATTGAATAAAAGATTATTATCTTTGTCAAAAAAGATTAGCAGAGCCTGCTCAGCTGTGTAAGTACGCTGATTTGGTCGCTACACTCGTCGAAGGTTGCGCCGCCATCTTTGCAAGCGAGACAAAGCGCTGGCTGGTCATCCAGTCAGTGATGAGGAAAAATGGTCTTCCCCTCACGTGTGGTCATTTGCATATCATTTTAATACTGCAGACATATAAGGCTTACTACGCACACTCTATTTCAGTCCCTTTGATAGGAATAGTAGCGAATGAAAATTAAGAAAAATGCATGACACGTCAGTGGACGCCCATAGGCACTGGAAGTACATTTTTAATGCGGCGTCAGCTGACGGCTTAAAGGCACTCAACGGGTTAAGTTGACATAATACTGTATTATGTCAATTCAAGAAATGACACTCTTTCCCAGACAGTCTTATTTTCTCGGTCGATACCAATTCATGCATTGCTTGCAAGCACTATCCCCATGAAAAACTACATTGAATTTTACCAAAGCATGTGTGGTCTCATCTGTAGTACAGCGCCTCCCTGTGAATAAGATGACAGAATGTTGAAATAGTCATGCCTGTCATAAATGGTTTCACATTTTTGACTGACACTGGCAATAAGTGTGTAAGCACAATGATTACAGGACTCCATATTTTTTAGCATAATAACTAACTTCCAAAGGGAAGAATAATTTTCAACAGCTAGAAACATTGGAACACTAGAAGAAACAATAATTCTTCAGGCACATGAGGGAACAAGAAATTAGGTGCAATCCATAGTTGCTGGAGAAAGAAAACTAAGAATTTCGTCAAACCACATCAAGAATTACTGACATAAAACTTTCTGTCAAGCATTACTTGAGAACTAAACGTGTCACAACTCTCTGTAAAAATAATGGGAGGTTGAGCAATCTTACAGTTGTGCAAATCGTGAAATCAAGCATTACTCTAAACCAAGCTCTCATTTACATTTCAGAATTTCTAATTGTTCTCTCCCAATTCTTAGATTGTTCAGAGCAGTTTCTCTCTCAATTCGGGGATTGTTCAGAGCAGCTGCACTCTTGTAAAACTCTGTCCAACATTTGTCGGTTTCCACCTGGCTGTCACTTTGCTGTTGTAAGCCAGCATCATATTTCATTTGCTTCTCTGATGCCGCGGATCTCCTCTTCACACCCCGGGTGGTCAGTGTCATGGGTATGCCTGAAATAAGAAGACACAAGTTTTTTTTAATGCCACCAGTATTTGGCTTTTCTAGTGACTTTGTGCAACATAATCAGTACAGATACAGCAAAGCTGTTGTGTTTATATTTGAGATCAGATTGTGAGCATTTATGTGGGATTGCTGGAATGAAGAGTAGCCACTTCTACGATTTCTGAAAGTTTGATGGGAGGGGTGCTTTCAGACAGTGATAGCTGGGATGAGAAGCATGTGGAATGTATTGCCCATGAATTCAGTGATTCTCTATCAACATGATTACTGATTCATAGTACTGGCGTGTATGATTTTAGATACCTTGTACTTGACATACTCTTTTGTGTTTGTGCTTTGTTAATTTATATGTGCTGTGTTGATAAATTAACATATATCCACTGTTCTAAAACTGTAGTTTGTGCCTGTTCTTTTTTCATTAAAGGCTGTACAAAATGCATTTACATTCTGATTTTGCCTCGGTGGATGAGGTTCAAGAGTGAACTGCATGAAAGGCAGAACTGACAATGAGTAATGACATTAAGAGTGTACACCGCAGATTTCCATTCAGACAAATGTTTTTCTGTTCTACATATTCAGGTTATTAAAAAAAAAAAGTTTAAAAAAAGTATTATCGCTGATGATCATCCCCAGTCGGGTGGATATGTGTCAGAGTTGTTTTTTGGGGTTATTTTTATGTCTTTTTCCCCTACTGCTGCTACAGATTAAGATTAAGATTAAAATTATAGTCCCGTCAACAGCTGCTACAGAACCATGCTCCAGTAAGTATCACCAAAGATCATGTGACATATTTCTAAATGCAATAATGGATGATGATAATGATGATGATAGTGAATTAGGTGCTATGGAGTTCAATTTCAGTATGGTTCTCTGTGACAGGGCTGATTTTTATGCTTTTTTTTCATAACACATCAAAGACAGTATTATATTCTGCCATCAACCAGGCCTAAGAGAAACAGGCCCTTGCAGTGTTGTTCATGAAAGTGAAGACCATGGAAGCAGAAAAATAGATAAAATAGCCACCGAGACAACAGAGAATGTGATAGTGAAGTGGAACCTCCTGAAAACATACTGCACACATGTGGTTTTAAAGCGTAAGGTTCCCTGAAGTCAGTCAGCGGATCCCAACTGCATTACAAAGTGTTTCAAAGAAATGGGTTATTTCTGGTAAAGGTTTTTATGTCTGCATGTCATATCCAACAACTATGAAGGTATTTCCTGACCTGCCTTCCTTGCACCTGGAGCTGGTGTGGACACAGAGCTGGCTGCCTCTAAATCCAAGATCATTTCATCTGTTAAAAAGAAAAACTGTTATAGATTCTGTCACTGTCAGGGTATCTTGCGTGGTTCGCATCGGAGTCAATATTCCCTCTATGTGTGTGCTAGTGTGAGCTGGCGAACATTTTCTGCTCACGTCGCATGCGTGTGTGTGCATCAGTGGATATCTGTGTGAAAGCACAGCTTGGGGGAGGGTAGGGAGATATCTTGAACTCTTTAATGTTTCTGCGGAAGTGGGGGAAATGGGTCATGCATCATCCTCACTGTGAATTGTCCAATCATCAGCCTTAAGCTGAATTATCCAATCATAGCCAAGTTTACAGTAAAACAGGTTGAGGGTTAGGTGAACAGTCTCTCAGTGTGTTTTGCAGCTGATTCAGAGTGGAAGTCTCTGACGGTTTGTGTGCTGTTTTCTATGTTGGGAAGTCCCTGGGAATCCTTTCAGGAACCTCATGTTCGGTGTTCTGACTTACAGATTAGCAGAGCTGCCTTGAGCCTGGATGGGACTGATTCTGTGTTTTCCGTGTAATATTCGTCTCGCTGTTGGAGGTACAGTNGAAGTCCCTGGGAATCCTTTCAGGAACCTCATGTTCGGTGTTCTGACTTACAGATTAGCAGAGCTGCCTTGAGCCTGGATGGGACTGATTCTGTGTTTTCTGTGTATATTCGTTCGCTGTCTGTTGGAGGTACAGTGGAAGGACTGTTGTTACTGTAATTGTGAAACAGCAAGTAGCCTAGGTTTTGCTGGAGCTGCACTGAAGAGGTGGAGGGACTTGTGCCTGTTTATTTATTGGTATCAGTGTCTTCCCTGGAGCTAGTGTGTGATTCGAAAACCTGGTGAACATGCTGTGTTCTTGGTGAACTGTAACCTTGTTCCTGAAAACCTGGTGGGGTGAAGACTTTTTGCTGTGGTTAGGTGCTGTGGACGTGCCGGTCTGCCGGTTTGGGGATGGCCTTGGTGGCGCTGGACAACCCATCTTGGAGTTGGGCCGGACACGTGTTGGTTCAAGATATCTCCCTGTACTCCTGCCTTCTCTGGTGACAGGATCCCTGTGCGAGGAGTGGCACAGCATGGGCTACTGTTCCTGATGATGTGACAGTTCCAAGTAGTGCAAGTGAACGTTTACGACAAACAGGCCGTTTTAAAGTAACAGCGTTGGACATTATTTCCAAGATCAGGAGAGTGTGCCATCATTCATCGGTTGTGGAGTGGACTACCCAGTGTGTGATAGACACCATTAGAAATCCTTAGTGACTTCAAATTTATTTAGTTAATATCATTGTGCAGTGGGCTCTGTGTTGATTAATTAGTCGTTACTTGTGTGTGTCACAAGCTGCACGGTTTTCAAGACAATTTGTCTTTTGTGTGGTGGCAAGAGACATTTAGATCAACGTTTCTTACATTTTGGGATAACTTGGTTGGGCCATTCTGTGCGAGTGTTTCATAGCAACCCAGTTATTGGTTTATCTATGGTCATGTTTGCTTTAAGTGCCTAGTTGTTGGATTGTAATCCGGTTTAGTTAACCTTGAAGGTATGTGTTACAATACTGTAGTTTGGGGCAGTCTATATTAGTGATTGGTCTGTCATTGTGTCGGAGTTCATTCCCTGGTTGCTGGCTTGTGTATTGAGCCAGTAAGTGAATTTGTTGAGTAGGTCTTGGATTCACGGTGTCCTGTTGGGCCAATAGCCAAGGTGTTATCGGTCATGTGGGTTGCACTGCATGGTAGCGATGCATCACACCAGGCGGGGCACATTGGGATTTGACCCGAACTAAGTTTAGTCGTTAATTGATATCATGACCTTATGTTAGTTTTCTTATGCAGGGGGGGGGGGGGGGGGGGGGGGGGGACTAGAAATATGTGTGCGAATTGTGTCAAGGGGTTGAATGTTTGAGTTTGAAACGTGAATTAAATGTGTATGTGAACTTTGTATAGCCTTATAAAGTTACACAGCTTTTACATTGTGCACACTATTACCATGAAATATAAATTTGGTTTCAATATATAACCAGTCTTTTGGTTTAAAATGTCTGGGTCAATTCTAAAAAAAAAATATATTTACATTGTGCTGAGTAACAAAAAAAACCTCAGACCATACCTCTTACAGTCTCCAATGTGAAAGGGATCTCCTCAGCAACACCGACTAAATGCAAGAGAAAAGTGGTCTCATGGTCAGTGCTCTCACTCTCTCTCTCTTCTCTCTCTCTCTCTCTCTCATTCTTATAGGCTTTAGGCATCATAACACACATTGAGCCAATGAAAATGTGCACATACCTTAGAGGTTGGCATTGGCCGAGGCTGGTCGGGAGGGGCTGCTCCTTGCCAAGAGCACCTCACATGGATCAGATCCTGTCAAGTTGATAATGATCATTTGTTTCAGATTTGTTATTGAATATTTTTCTAAGGACTGCTAAATCAAGAAGTGCCTTAAAAGAAATGTAAAACAATGACTCATGAATGAGGCATTTTCTAAAAACCATATATGTCCAGAAATAATGATCGTGTTTGCCAGAAGAAAACATTACCTTCACAGTCAATGCATAATTGTAACTATACAAATATCTTTTATTTACTTACTACATGTACATAACTAAACCAAAATATTATGTACTATAGCATTTTTTATTACTATTATCAATCACTATGGTATTACTATACAAACTTACATTCTTGTAGCACTAGTAAGAGTAGGGACCCCTGCTTGGCTGATCATATTGAGCTTCCTAAGAAGAATTTACATTCGACCGACACCAGCGAACCAGTTTGGTTGGTAGCAGTGGAATTAATATGTCACACAGTCCAGTCCAATCAGTCCAAGTGAGTGACTGGGCTGCTCAATTACATACATACAGTAGCCTACTATATATACTCATCCACTCTTGCTAAGGATCGAATTGAAAAATAATAACTTTTGATACCCAGTTCATTTTAATTCAAATACACATCTGTATTTCAGTCTTTTTCTTCTTTTTGTTTGCTAAATTACCTAACAGGGGTAGAAGGAATATATGCCAGAATAATCAAGTTTGATTGTGGGCCACCACACTGAACAGGAAGAACAAGAAGAAGAGAAGAAATGAAATGTGGTTATTTGTTTTTACCAAAAAAGTTAGTGGGTTTGCGTTTTTTTTTTTTAAATGTTTGGCAACGTGATCCTTTGCAAAAGTCGATGGGTATAGTATTAAATAAGCCTTGATAACATTAGAAAAGAGAAACATTACCTGCTGTCACACAGTCGACACCATGTATTGTGAGAGGAGAAGTTGATACCACCACAGAACTTGATGCCACCGCACCACCTCCCACTGCAACAGACATATTGCATCTGTAGCAAATAACTACCACAAAAATTAGCAAAACAACCCCCCCCCCCCCCCCCCCCCCCCCCCCCCCCCCCCAAAAAAAAAAAAAAAAAAAAAACTTCTCATAAAAAATAAATTCCATGGTGACTAAATGAGCTCCATACCTGCATTTTGCACAGCAGCTTTATGTGGCAAAGACTACATGAGATATTCAAGTGCTAGAGCAAGCTTATGCTCAGTCTTACATCATAGATTGACTAAGACAGTGGGATACTCACACTTAAATAAGAAAATGCCAAAGCACACTGTTTCTTAGGTCTCTGTTCAAAATATGACAGGTTCAAACTTGCTATGTTAGCCACAGTGGAAACATTTCTGAGCCAATCAGCACCAAATTTGGCACAGAGCATTCAGACTGCAGCCCTAAGAGATCCAGGGGAGACTTGACCCCAGGCCAAAAAAAAGCTTGAATGGCTATTGATGAATTTTATTTTTTAAAAACACATAGTAAAAAAGAAATCAACTATTCATTACCTGTTGCCACATATTCCTCTTTGGGTGTCGCTGGATTTCTTGACACCACAGTCTCTTGCGCTGAAACATACATGAAGCAAGTTTCAAAAAAAATTCAAGAAAAACCCTTGTGCTGTAACAGTAAAATAAAAAAAAAACAATAAAACACACAATAAACAAGACAGAAAGATAATACATAAGTAAAGTGCTCAACTACAAAATTATTCAGTCATACACTTAACACAGATACTGACCACAACCATGGTGTGCACATAGATTCTCTTCTTTCTTCTCTCCACCTCACCAACACACTGATTAATCATCTGATCCAAACAAACCCCTCCTCCCCACCTCTCTCTCGGTCATCTCCAAACTTTCAAATATCTTTCACCTGTTGAAAATATATTTTATAAATTATTGCACAATCTTTCACCTCTTCAGAACGATTAATACTTATCAATGAATGCACTAACAGTAATACACTAGTCTCCTCTTTTAATTAATAAGACTTTTGGAAGTATGGAAATCAACATTTCTGCTGATCTATACTGCTAAAGTAATATCACATGTAACAGGCCAAGTAATAGGGTTGTACTCAGTATAACATAGTGGAAGGAGACATTGTGACTACAATATATACTATTACAGAGTAGCCTATTTAATCACTTTGTTAAAGCGGAAACCGTCAACACCTTGAAATATCTGCTGGACGAACATTGGGTCACAGTATATCTTGTATCTACTCAACAAACTTTACCACAGAATGACTTAGGCCAGAAAAATTCAAAGCATGTTCATGGGAGTGACAAAATAACTGGCTAAAGGCTTCAAAGCATACAAGTACAAACTGAACCAATGCTATAAAACCAAAACTAAAATCTGTTTGTGTATTCTGTATGTTTTCCATTCACAGCCTCAGTTCTACATCTTCACATCACACAAGTTTTTGCCTGAATGTTTTCTGGAAGCAGCATAAAATCTTCAAATGTAGCTCACAATGAAAGGAAATGAAGTCTAAGGAGACTGACAGTGAGACAGAAAGAAGTAGTTATCACCCATGGGCTCCACAACACTGAAAACATAACTATACTATCAACATACACATGTGTTTGTGTATGTGTATGTGCATAGGCTATTTGTGATTCAGTTTAACAGTTCAACACTATTAACACAATAACAGGTACAATACAGGGAAAAGCCGACGAGACAGGTGTCTCTGTTTCACTACATCGTAGTAGATGAATGAATAGTTGGAAAGACAAAATAAAGAAAAGGCAAAATACTCACACTCACAAGTCTCAGTGCTGCTTGAATCTGTTCTGTGCACTGAAAAAGACCAAAAATACATAATATCAATCATAAGACATGGTCCAGCACACACCCCCTCCACCCCCCCAAAAAACACCACCACCACACACACACAAGAAAATGCACTTTAGTATTAGCATGTAACATCATATAACTTGTTTTGTTTGAATTCCTTCAGATATTATAACTGTGCATATCAGTAGAGGAATACCTCATTTTACACTGGAAAAAAAAAGTCATTAGTACAATAAATCATCACAAAAACATTGGTAGTTTCACTACTTTTACAATTCGCTTATGAAGTAATAGTCCAATAATCCACACTCTAGAGCTACAGAAAAGGTATGATTTCAAGACTTACTATCAATTAGGACTAATGTTCTTCTACTTCATTTGTAGTCTATCATGTATCATGTCATGATTTGGAAACTATGAAAACGTTAGCTAAATGATAGATAACTAAGCAGCAGCCCAACATTTTTGGGGGGGCATTGCAGGATTCATATCACACACACGACACAACACACACGACACACACACACAAAGAGAGAGATAGAGAATGACACACACACAGCCAAAGAGAGATAGAGAGAGTGTCAGTCTCACTCTCAGTTACACACTGATCATTGTTTACACTTTTACAGTGTCATGTTAGCCTGTCAAAAGAAGAAAATAATAATTAGGAAAGATGTCACAGTCTGACATTAAACTGACTTGTGACACTGACAACAGTAACAGTTAAACATTTTACACAAGGCACAGAATGACAGATGGACAGTGATACATACCACAAAGAACAGTAACTGACGCCCAAATCATTCGCACAAACACTGAAACACACAACAATTCCATCGTACATGCTACATACCTGCAATGCCAGATGATAGCGCTGAGCCCTCACCCAGGATGGCGTTCACTAAGTCTGTGAATGGGTGAAGTTTCTGCGGAGGCCCACCCCCAGTCTTCGAAGCAGCAGTCTTCTGCCCCAGCACCTTTAAATCCCTCCATTTGTTGCGCACCCCCGTCACTGTGCGCAACGCTACGCCCAAGGCTGACACATCAGCTGCAATTCTCTCCCAGGCTTCATTCTTTTTACGGATCATATTGTCTGTTTATCCGACACAACAGAAACTTCTCTGTCATCTCTAATGGCCTGCAAGAGAGCAGCAAGAACCTCCGTGTCTGTAAAGCAGACGGCATGCTGTTTGGAAGCCATTTTGTCAACAACGATGATGGCGATGGACATGGGCAGAACGTTTGCGGTTATTCAAGACATGCGCAGGAGGAGGGAATCCCCTCTTTTTATCTGACCTTCACCCTTTGCGCTCTGGGCACTTCGCAGGTAGAAACCGAGACAAAACCCAAAGAATACAGGTACGAAAGTAGATTGTGCTGAACCCACAAGGTTTGTACCCAGGAGGTGATCTGTGTGTAGAAGTAAGTTTACTGACGACATGTATGTACGGCCCCTGGTCATGTCTTGCATGCATTTTGTGAAGAGACCAGGACAGGATGGATTGTGTTCAGGTCACAGCAGTAAACAATGTAACCAGAAGAGTTGGGAATAGTGGGTGGCTTGCACATGCATCATAATCTGACAAGTAAAAAATCAGACAGCAACAACAATTTCTGCCGTTTCATGTTTGTACTTCATTTTAGCGTGAATGACTTCCACATCCACAATTATAGTTGACACAGAGCGTCCATCAACATGGTGAAAACCATTATTGCTTTGGCATACCAGAGCAGCAGTATAACTCATTCTAAAAGACATGGTCAATAACACAGACATTTTACCAGACATACCATAAAAAAAACAACTGACCTAAACCAAGGTGGAGGAAAAACGGTCACCAATGAACATCAATGAACATACTTGAGAGTCAAGATATTTTTGCAATACGAACGCACATTTTCCAGAAGCTTCCGCTCATTACCAATTTCCACATGGCTGCCATTCATCCGACCACTGACCAATCCTCAATCATTATCAACCACGGTATGACCAGGGCCTTCCCACTGCCAGACAAGCACAGCAAGGTTTTTTTTTTCTGCCCCCCAAACATCAGTCATAATGTTGACACAGCCAGTGCAACGACGACAATATGGCCCACAAACGTTTTAGGAAAAAAAGTTTTAAACTTTCAGATTAAATTGCAATATGAACATTGATGCTCATTACTTGACCAATAAAACCATATGGTGGGCCAAACTTTTTTTTTTTTTTTAAGCAAAGAAACCATAATAGCTGAGCTGACAACTCGGGGCTTTTTCACCATTTTGGGACTTTACATAATGGAGAAAAAAACACAACATACACTACTCATTACATAAACATGACATCCAATTAATTCAATAACAAGGTACAGTCCAGGCCACAATTTTGGACATATGAATAAAACAACGATTCGCTGCACAATGCAATGAATACACCCTGTACTTTTCACATACATAATCAAATTTTACAGAAAAGGGCAAAACCTACCACAAAGAACAGAGTAAAAAAATGTGGCATTTTTTTGGGAGCCAACTGGACAAACAAGTTATTGTTTTATGCATTGGAACATGGCTTAACAGAATTTGGCCAGATTTCCTTTTTGAACTTTCCAACATTAAACCAAGATTTATTTCACTTTATCGAAGATTTAAGAAATAAAACAAAAAAAACGAATTGTTTACACTTTATTTTTCTGCTCTTTATTTCATGAACATTATTCCATCCAAATGACAGCATTGTTTACACTTTATCTATTCTTTATTTCTGCCATTTTTATTTATGAATATTATTCCATCCAAATTTCTGCAGAAAGAAAGCTAAAAGAGTGTATTGTTTACATTTATTCTTTACTTCTGTCTCATATTTATGAATATAATTCCATCGAACTTCAGCAGAAAAAAAAAAATGAGTGCATTGCTTGTACTTTCTCTATTCTTTATTCTGCCGCCTTTTTTTATGAATGTTATTTTATCCAGATTTCTGGATGACACTGTCTGGTCTTGTGTGCCATTTCATGATTCATCCAATGTTGTAAACTTCCTTGCCACTGGGCCACAAACTCATCTGGCACACCTGTTGCATTTCTGTTCCAGACCCATTCCTCACTTTCCTGTTTTTACCCTTGATTACTGTGACTCCATGACCAAGTGAGTGAGGTGAAGGCAGGTCCATCTTTTAGTCGATTTTCTATTCATTTGCTAAATTTGTAAATTAACCTTGAAAAAGGCTTAGTCAGTTTATGAAAAGAAGTAAGATTTCAACAGCGAAACTCCCTGACATGCACCCTAGACAGACATCCGTGCTTACTTCAATTAAAATTTCAAGGCTAAAAGCATCACAAAAAAATTCTTAAGATTTAAAACACTTTAAAAAATGTGTTTAAGTTGATAACATTAAGGTCAAATAAAATAATAAACAGATTTCCTTCAAAAACTCTTCTGTACCAGAGTGAATCCCAGAGCTCTCAACAACATGGAGACAAAAAATTCAACACAGGACATTCATGGAGCTACACTTCAGATGAGTAAATAAAGCATGATTCATAAGTGCCATCCCCAGTCTCTGGAGACTACTTGATGACTCTCAGTCAGGCTGAACCTCATATGATCAAATGATCAAGCAATCAGTTCTGAACTGATAGAACAGGCAATAACCCGAGTGGATTTCACTTTTCTAATAGGAAGACCGGAAACGCCAGTTCTGCACTTAACAAGAAACAAGAAGAAACAACCCCCACTGATTAATGGCATCACTACTCTGCCCTCTGTGGATCATCTCTGGAAAGCCAAGAAAGAGATGGATCCTGACCATTGATTAAACAAAAAAAATTTAGATCCCATCCAAACTTGGAGGAGGATACTGTCTCCTTCTGTGCAACTTGAGCGGCATTATGCCCATGCCACTCTTTACAGCTCAGTACCCACATCAGAACCTGGTTTGTCCCACCACTGCCCAGAAAACCGGCAATCCACAGCAGTGGTCAGAAGAAAGTGATCATGGCACTATCCAGCAGAAGAGGCACTGCACTGCTGCCAAGTCATTTCAATAGAATCAGTGGTGCCAGACTACAATCACTACTTAGTCAGAAGCCAGCGTGAGAGACGGCCCCACTGTGGGCGATGCCACCACCTGTCCAGTGACAGTCCACTGACAGACACTTGCTGACACCAATGAACATGCTGATACCAATGAACATGCTGATACCAATGAACTTGCTGACACCAATGACTTCAATACAAACTCACCAAGGGCACAAACATAGACAGGAAACTGAAACAGAGGTCACCTTGATAGTGCAGCAGATGCAGCCACAGACATTAAAAATTTGTGCAGATCAGCGAGGATCAGGATAAAGAAGATGATGCTATGGAGTCCCTTTCTGGCCCGACGCTGTGTGACAGGCTGTAATCTGACAACGTACAGCGTACTTTCATAATACATTCCAGCACCAACCAGGCCTGAGAAGTACAGACACCTACAGTGCTGGTCAGGAAACTGACCAACACTCTCAGAGGTGTGTTTGTTAAGTGGATGAAACTCAACGGTGTACTTCTAGTCTTCCCAATAGAGCCCACAGCGAATTCAACTCTGGGTAGGAGCCTGTCAGGGCAAAAATATCCCAAGTGATTCAAATTACACTTGCCCAGCTGTGACATAAGCTGATGGGTCTGCTATTCTTGACATCTCCTGGTCAGACATCGGAGATGATGCTTAAACCTTCTCTGAACAGACGAATAGGAAATAACAGGATGTACAAACACTAAATGATAAACAAGCCCAGAGCTCTAAACATCTCTTGCATCATTTGTAACCACATAATAGGTTCCACTACAGGGTCACCAGTGTCTGGCAAGTCAGTTGCAGCACAAACCAACTTCCCACTGAAACAAAGAAACTGCTCCTGGAGAAAAAAAAAAAAAAAAAAAAAAAAAGCGAGATGCTTGCACAAATACTGACAAGGAAGCTTAGTCATTAGGATATGAAGAAAAAGGAGACATCTTGCCCAATGTTAACCTGAGGTGGACTTACTAGCATACCTAATGTAAAGGTTTTTTCAGTAATGTGAACCTAAAACCAAGAAAACAGAAATGAAATTTTCAAAATGCTCTCCTCATGTTTTTACCCTTAAATGTGTGAAACTCCACCCCTTTCCTACCTACTTACACATTAACCCAGATGTGACAGGGTTACCAAAAAAGCTGTCTTGTAGCCTTTCCCAAAAGTTTTCTCCAGTACAATTTCACCCCTACACAACTGGACTCTATACATATTTATGCTACAAACTTAAGCCCCATGCATTTTATAGGGTACATGCAATTCATCTTGCATGATCTCGGCAAAATAACAAAATGTAACCAGTTTTCATGTAACAACAGCTTTTTCAAGTGTAAATCATCATCCTTTTAGAGGGGGGGGGAGGGCGGGAACTGATCAGGGGGATGGGGAAAGGGAATCAACAGAATTCAGTTGCTTGTATCAGTCAAGATGACATTAAACACAGATGGCATTTTCTAACATGTACAGTAACTTTTCGAAACATTCTTCATACACTGATTCCCAGACAAAAGGAGGCCATCTATGCATCTAATGCTGTATGTATATCACATGCTAATGAAACCTAGTTTTTGTGTAAGACTGGGGATTTGTCATGAGCCATTTGTATCCCAACCCTATTCACACCAATTAACATTTGCACTAACACCACATACATTTTTCGACAGACCAGACGCACTCTCCATTTTCACACATGACCTGATTACAAGGCAGATTTTGTTCAGCATGATCCACCCCAAACACACACAAGAGACCAGCAACAAGCAGTTCAATTAGTCCCTCACCCTGAGTAAGGCAGACACTTGCCTCGAAGACTGCAGGAAGAATGGAGACCGATCAATGTCTTCACAGGTTACTTACAAAGTCTTCTAATTACAGTGGATAACCTTCTTTCTTATCCCCTCCTCGCATCATTTGACAACATCAACTGTGCTGCTGTAACACACATACACTAAAACAGCTGTCACATCCATGATGGCAAAATGGTCGACATGTGTGTCCACACAGCAACTCAGCAGTGAAGGGTCACTGTACTTTTCAGGTTACCTGTCACACCGGTATGGAAGATACAGCTGGAAACGGTAATCTCCAAACACGAGCACTTGTTTGAGTGTTCACAGCCAGCTACAGGGAGGAGTGAGTCTTCAACAAAACATCTACTAAACTAAGAAGAACATTCAGTGAACATGCAGTAGAAATTTTCCTCTGATGGGAACTACACACATGACCGATGACAGAATTTAACATCTGCCCACTTTCACGGTTGATTCAGAGCTTGTGATGTGAGGCCTTTGCAGTGACTGGCTGCCTTTACTGAAAAAAGTCTTCAATAGGTCATTCTTTTCCTCAATATTAGTGAACAGCTTCATTTAAGTGTGCAAAAGAAGGGAGGGCTGTAATGCAATTCCGTTTTCATTTTCTGCATACTTACCTACTATCACTAGTAACTTCAGGGTCAGAAGTGAATTTAGCATGGGGAGAATTTCGTTTATTTTGGCCTCACTATTCAGGCAGTGTCATGCATAAGCATGTACCCCGGTGGAACACACACATTAATCTACAAAAAAAAACACAAAAGTATACATAGCTGTCAGAAAACAGGACAGATTTCAATACAACAGCCACAGCACAGCGTGCTCTAAAGGAAATAATCAGAAAATCACTTGGCCATTGCTCTTATTTTGCATTTGGACCAAATGGGAATCGTCTTTCCTTTAGTACAGGGATATAACTCCTGCCTACACCTGCACCACAGTAATGTATGCATAATTAAACTGAACTTGACCACAGTCACAATATCTCATGGAATAAACATGTAAACAGCTTCAAAGCACCAGACCTCACAATCCTGTGACTTGAATATTGCACTGTGTGACTTCAACATCACAACAGACTGAAAGACAGGTTGTTCTCTCCTAGGACTGTGTGTCACCACAGTATGACACATTTTCCTTTCTTGGCCCAATGAAGTGCAATTCTTTGGTCAGAAACCATTCCCCCCTGCTGCCATGGGACTGTTTACACGCCTAAGTGACATACTTCCCCCACAGAACCTTGGCTTACTGTCTCAACCAGAAGACTGGTGGTAGGTCAAGTGGGGAGAAAACCAGTATCTTGCCTTTCACTATTACAGTTAGTTGGCAAATGCAGAAGCCATTTACTACTTCCTGCTGATGTGTCTGCCTGTGTCTGCCTCTCCTTCACAGGCTGGCTGTCTGCCACACACAGCTGACAACCAGATGGTTCGCTGTGGGCTGTCTGCACACACAGCTGACAACCAGATGGTTTGTGGGCTGTCTGACACACACAGCTGACAACCAGATGGCTGTGGGCTGTCTGACACACACAGCTGACAACCAGATGGTTCGCTGCGGGCTGTCTGACACACACAGCTGACAACCAGATGGTTTGCTGTGGGCTGTCTGACACACAGCTGACAACCAGCTGACTGACAACCAGATGGTTCGCTGCGGGCTGTCTGACACACACAGCTGACAACCAGATGACAACCAGATTTCGCTGTGGGCTGTCTGCCACACACAGCTGACAACCAGATGGTTCGCTGTGGGCTGTCTGCCACACACAGCTGATAACCAGATGGTTCGCTGCGGGGGCTTAGACCAAGTGCACAAAGCAGACTGACCTCTCTGACCAGCAAACAAAATGCTAGCATACTGGGTTATCTGAGAGGGCAGCCCAGACGACTGAACAATAATTCTCATGAGGCTTGGTGACTTTTTTTTGTGCAAAGCTGCAGATTTCAATGCTGACTGATTCATCCAACTCTCAAGGGGGGAAGGAGATAATAGTAAGGGGGTGGGGGGATAATTTATCCACCTGCCACAGCGGCCTACAGACTGCAGTAATAGCAGGGTCATGGAACTAGCATGAGTAAGAGTATCCATCCCCCCACCCCCCCTTTCTTTTTTTTTTTTCACCTCCAGCTTGATAGTCATGCTGTCCTCGTCATTGTTCTAGGTACTGTTGTTATTATTGAGATGCTATTACTGTTACTATTACTATTGATGATGATGTTATTTTCAGGAGTATGATAATCTTAGATTATCCCCTTCCGTATATGCCCCCTTCCTTTTCCCCCACTACCCCCACTCGATGTTCCCTTTCCCATTTCTTTCTTCGTTTATGTGTATGTGTTATTGTTTAAAAAAAAATGCAATAAAATGTTTATTACAAAAAAAGGAGTATCCATCCTCAGACAGCTTTGCCTAAAACATTAGCATCGTTAAAAGCTGCACTATGTCCTTAATAAAAGTTGCATTAATTCAGCTAAGCCATGGAGCCACAGCTCATAAACCAAACAGAGGAAGAGAAATGGACACCAAGCCATGCAGTGATGAAGAGAACACCGCTGAGACAGGCAGTCCTGACCATGGCCACAATTCATGGGATAGTCTAGCCAGCCAGGAGACTATGTCAGGTACAAATCAAAAACTAAGATTAAAATTCAAACCTTTTAAAGAGAAGGTAGGTCAAAGTGGAAAAAAAAAGAGCAAATTCTGGAATATTGAATACTAATCTCAACAATATATTATCACAGTCCATATCGTAATATGATTACATCAAAAATATTGATCATATGAAAAATATTGATCTCATCTAAAAAGTTTGAAGTTACATTAGTTGGAACATCTCAGAACAAGGTCTCCATACAGTTTGCATGTAAATGCTCATGCCAAATGTCATATGAATCTCAGCAATCATCACATCTTTGCAGGAAGTTTTTCACTGTAGTTTAAATGTGATGTATGATGTTTTATCTTTGTAGTAAGTTCTTTACTATAGTTTAAATGATATACTATGTTTTATACCTTATATCTGAATTAAATGTTTTAACCATTTTACTGTCCACTTCTCACTGACTCTGCTTTCTGCTACACTGCAGATGAAATATTCCCATTTTTAAAATCAGTTTCATAACATATGGACAATGAAATGTTGAATCATGAATCACATGGAATGGCATGTACCATGGCGCTTCAAAGGTGAGGTGAGTCAGTTTGTGGCCTGCTATGAAAGCGTCTGCCCTTGATGAGGTATTGGTAAAAGGAGTCCATGCCAGCCCTCAGAACACTCCTTTTGTTCACCCATTCCCCTGTCTGGATGTTGATCACATGGCCTGAAAAACAGTGAGAAAGACTGCGATGAGCAACAATGTTGGCAACTTCAACAGCACAAACATTCTTCCACCACATCATCATAAAGTTCACTTGTGAAATAGTTTCATCTTCTTGCATTTGCATTTTTCAACCCAAAACTGCTCCTAGTATTTATTTTTTTTGTGAAATCAATGGAATGTGGTCAGTTCACAACCCTAGTCTTGTGAATGAATTGTTTCCACACCCCATACTACTGCTAAGATTTCACTGGACACGTCTCAGGAAGCCCATTTATTTTGGCCAGCCTTGACTTAAAACAAGGTTTCAATGTGTGAGGGAACTAACGCAGCACGTGCAGACAGCTGCGGAAAAACGAACACCAGGGGAGACAAACAGAGCAGGCAAAATACAGGCGAAACGTATGCCAGAGGGTGAAGGCTCATTTCCTGGAAAAAAAGGAAACAAACTGAACATTTTCTTTCTAAACACATGCACATGTGCATCCTCTAAAACCCATACATATGGAGACAGCATGAATATAAATAAAGTGGCAGGTTACTGACAGATAAATTTCAAGACATGTCCTATTTTTCCAACAACATGTCTGTTAGCATTTGTAGATATACCGATACATCTAGTTTCAGGTCCTCACTAACTTCCAACATGAGTGCATTGTGTGGTCTGAAGTCTTGCCTGAAAAACTGAAAGACAACTGGGCCATATAAAGATACAAAACATCTATTTTAAAGCTTGGCTTCATCTTATAGACTATTTTCTTCAAGCAGTAGTCTGCCTGAATCTACATCAACTTGCCTGAATTCAGGCTTCAGACATATCCACAGGCACTTTTGTTTTCAAATGTGACCAACACTTTGGTGCACACGCCTTTGCATCTCCTGAAATACATAATGTAACTCTCTTCTTGCCAGCCTTCCTGAATACCTTCTCCACAGACTTCCAAACAGTGCTGTTCAACCAGTCTTTAGATCCTCCAAGTCTGAACATGCAACACCACTTCTGCAATCACTGACTGGTGGCCTATCTGTCACAGTATCCACTACACATTTTCCACACTCTCCTGTGCTGTCATCTCAGGTTCAACATCAGACCATCTGTCTGAATTACATCCCATCTACACACTTTCTTCAATCAGACCATCTGTCTGAATTACATCCCATCTACACACTTTCTTCAACATCAGACCATCTGTCTGAATTACATCCCATCTACACACTTCTTCAACATCAGACCATCTGTCTGAATTACATCCCATCTACACACTTTCTTCAACATCAGACCATCTGTCTGAATTACATCCCATCTACACACTTTCACATTAGTTCCCCTTTTCCTTTGACACTCGTCTCCTGCAACTGCCACACTGAAAAATAAACAAAGAGCAAAAAGTACTCTTTTGTAAAGCTTCAGCTACATGGAACAATTACTTCAGTCACTTGGAAAATCACATTCTCTCACCACATTCAAGACAGACTTAAAAAACATGTTTGTTCCAAATAAACAGTACATATCATACTTGCATGTATGAGAATATGAGCAGAGCTAAACAATTATCTTGCTTTTCACTTGCCCATTAGAACATCAGTGAACAAAAATAACTTAACCAGCAGGGTATCCGTCTAATATCACGATTAGTGGAAAGACGTTAAATAAATGACACACACACCAGCAGGGTTTTGCACTTACCCTGACTTAATTACACACACACACACACACACACACACACACACACATCACTGCATCAGTATGCCATACCCTATTAAACAGTAAACAAGTGGGGTAGTCTTTGCTCCCATAAGGAAACCTAACACAGAGTAACTTTTATTCAAGACTGGCACAGCCTTTTAATCTTGAATAAAGTCAGACAAATACAAAGACGAACAATCTAATAGTGGGGGAAAAACAAGCGCAGGCCAACAACTAAATTGTCTTCATAGTAATGACTTGGCAGAACTTAGAACTTAGGAGGGGGGGGGGGGGGGGGGGGGGGGGGGGGGGGGGCAGAGGTTGAAGATGTAAAAACTGGGAACATGAAATTAAGAAAATATGAAAACTCTTCACTGGCTGCAAAAGGGTACCATCGCACTCCTTTTTAAAGGCAGATATATTGTATTGCCTGCTCCGAGGCCTTTTTCGTCCGCTGGGTCGGAAACTCATCAGGGAGACACGGCTGGCTGTATCTGCGCTCCCGGCGTCAAATAGAGACACACCACAGTCCATAATACCGTGGTGTTCTCACCACCAAGGGTGCAAAAAAGAATCCAATAGAACCCCGAAGCAGCCAGCGAAGAGTAGTAAGGGAAACCAAACAAAAGTGTGGGGAGGAAAAAAGTTGCTGAAAAACTACAGATATTATGCAAATAGTATAAAATGTAGGGGGCAATCTTTGAGCCTACGCTTGAGGATCCACCCAAGGATGCAAGGGAGATCAAAAGACAAACACAGAGACAGACAGAAAAACGAATACAAATAACCTCGATTTAATCAAAACGAAATCGGAAATGAAATGAGGCAGGGAACAGCAAACAATAAACAGTAAAAACAAGTGTTAGTCTTTGCTCCCATAAGGAAACCTAACACAGAGTAACTTTTTATTCAAGACTGGCACAGCCTTTGAATTGCTGTTCCTGCCTCAAATATTTCCAATTCATAATAGTGGGGGAAAAACTTGCGCTCCCGGCGTCAGAGACACACCCACAGTCCATAATACCATGGTGTTCTCACCACCAAGGGTTATTCAAAGAATCCAATAGCACCCCCGAAGCAGCCCCGAAGAGTAGTAAGGGAAACCAAACAAAAGTGTGGGGAGGAAAAAAGTTGCTGAAAAACTACAGATTATGCAAATAGTATAAATGTAGGGGGTTTAGACAATTTAGTTGTTGGCCTGCGCTTGTTTTTCCCCCACTATTAGATTGTTCGTCTTTGTATTTGTCTGACTTTATTCAAGTTTAAAAGGCTGTGCCAGTCTTGAATAAAAGTTACTCTGTGTTAGGTTTCCTTATGGGAGCAATGACTACCCCACTGTTTACTGTTTATTGTTTGCTGTTCCCCTCATTTCATCATTTCATACCCTATTAGTTCGTTCCTATTTCCTTTGTTCTTTCCTCATTTCCATTTCCTCATTTGCTTTTCCTGTCTCGTCATCCCAGGCTCTTCAGTGACATAACTCCCATGACACATCTTTGCAGACACCCCAATACCACAACACCCAGCTCCAGCACTGCCACAGTCACTGCAGTCTGCTGGTAACACCCAACATCAGTCATGAGCTGACACATAACAGGAGACACTGTATTACGACCACAGCTCCAGCACTGCAGTCTGCTGGTAACAAACCAGCATCAGTCATGAGCTGACACATAACAGGAGACACTGCGTTACTACCAGGTCACGTCAGTGGAGTTCAGTGGTTCATGTTTTTTGCTTTTATTTCATTTTGTTTACAATTGTAGATTTTATTACGGTTTTCACTCTGCTTGTGCAGTCTTGTTTTTCCCATCTTAACCGGATCAACAGCCTTGATATGAGCTGTGTGGTTGGCTAGGATATAAACGAACACACTGAACTGAATAGCAACAGATCCTAACATCAACCAAGCCCTGGAAATACACACACCTGCAGTGATTGTCAGGAAGAGAGAACCACAATCTCATTCATGCCTTCTTTAAGTTGCTGAAATATGAGTGTGTGAAATGACTCCATAGAACACTAACTACTGGTAGTAGTTGGTCGGGACTGAATACACCCACAAGAAAATGTCTCTGGCAGGATATAAATGTTCAAAACTCCCAGCCTCTAACATTAAACATTGTATCATAGAGACTGAAGGAGTGAAACAAGCCACACAAGTCTGCTGCTACACAGCACATACACACACACTAACACCTTCAGTCTCATCACAGTGTCACTACATGTGGACTACAGAGCTGGCAAGGCCTCAAAAGCAAAGTGTGTTTGACATTTTAAGTGGGGTCATCAAAATTCCAGTGTAGCACTAGTACGTGATGCAACGAGTCAGACTTCATAGCTTTCAGTCACACTTTGCTTTTTGTTTTTTTATTTCTGTAAAATTTAGAAAGAGTGGGGGTTAGTTGCCGCCGAGGACATTGACGAACAAAGTACAGGACAAGACACGATGCATTTCGACCTCTTGGGTCTTCTTCAAGTGAAAAAAAAAAAAAAAGATCACATTTAACATTTAGGACAGTACAAACAAAGAACGAAGAGAGACTTATCTGATGTCCATGTGGTATGCTGTGAAGAATGGCCGACAGAAGGAAAATCTCTCTCTCTCTCTCTCTCATCTTGCTCCTGCTCTCTAAATTGGGGATTACTGTGTGTCTGTCTTCATTTTCCTTGTCGGCCATTCTTCACAGCATACCACATGGACATCAGATAAGTCTCTCTTCGTTCTTTGTTTGTACTGTCCTAAATGTTAAATGTGATCTTTTTTTTTTTTTTTCACTTGAAGAAGACCCAAGAGGTCGAAATGCATCGTGTCTTGTCCTGTACTTTGTTCGTCAATGTCCTCGGCGGCAACTAACCCCCACTCTTTCTAAATTTTGCTTCGTTCTCCGCCATCAGTCGCTCCATTTTGAAATTTTATTTCTGTAGTTTTGACTCGATCTACAAATAAATCAAAATGGCCAAAACCAATCAACAAACCAGCAAAATTGTGATTATCTTACAGATTTGTCTTCTCTTTTCTCTTCTTCTTCCTGAACTTGGCAATTTTTTATGAAACATGGCTGCTGCCTACAGATCTACAATGGCTGCTTATTTAAGTTGCCAGTATGTCTGTGAAGCAGTTTTTTTTTTTTTTTCAGTTTTTGTTTTTTTTGGCAAAGCATTCCATCACAAAATGCAGAAGTGTAACAATGTCAATGAAATCATACAATGCTAAGCCAACAGTGTAGCATTTGGTAGCTCTGGGACATGACATAAGCTAAGCCATGGAACCATAATGTGCCAGGTTTGCAGCTAGGTGGCTGAATAATTGAACAACAATTAAAAAAAAAAAACAGTGTCTCCTGCACCAAAATGCATTGGTCATGTATTAGAAATCTTGGGTATCTGTGACCTTTTAAACCACCTATCCATTCGTATCCACCCATCGAGGGCGACTCTCCATTTCATTTCATGAAAGTCATTTTGGATGGCTTGTGTGTGGAGACATGAAATTCTGAACTGTCTGCTTCAGTTCTTGCAGATGTCATTTACTGTTTGCTTCCTAACAACCTGAAAAAAGTTTTAAAGCCTTTTTTTTTCACCTTGTGACGTTCATCAACAGTATGTAGTCTCTTAAAAAAAAAGACATCATTTTTCATCTTTAGCCAGGTATAAACAATAAGTTATCAGTTTTAACAACACAGAGACAAACATAATTTTTTTTTCAATCTGTAACTGGCATAAACAATAAGATGCCCATTATAAACAGCACATGAACAGAGTCTGCTTAAAGCTTTTTTTTTTTAATATATAAAATGTGAAGCAATTTGTAATTGCAGTTTTGTTCTTTTTGTTTTTTACACCATTTTCATAAGCAGTTGAAAATAAGGGGACTGCAGGTGGAGATCTAACCAAAATGAAGGTCAGTATCTGCCAAACCTCTTAGATCTTCTTCAGGCAAAATAAACAACATTCAGGACAACAAAAATGAAGAATGAGCAATTACTTATCTTACTGATTTCGGCACAAGATGGGAGTTGATTGAATTCAGCACAAGATGGGCGTTGATTTCATGCCCATCTTACGCTGAATTCAGTGAGATATGTGACAGCTCATCTCTTCAGATTTGTTGTCCTGAGTGTTGTTTATCTTGCCTGAAGAAGACCTAAGAGGTCGAAACGAGACGTGTTTTGTCTCGTGATGCACTTGTTCATGTTTGGCAGATACAGTAGGTACCAGCAGCCTAAGGCAAAAACTCTACCCCAGACTGCTCTGATCTAATGTTTTCATGGTTTTTTCACATTGCAAATGCTCCGTTGTTTGTGTAAGCATTGTTTTGAAAGGAACTGCTTATTAATCAATGATGAAACATTTCTCTTATGAATGGTGTATATTGTCTGTATGCGTAATGAGTGAGTCTTTTCTTATGATTTTTTAAAATACACTGGTAATTGGTGCTGACCAACCGCACGTTGCCGATACTTGGCAGCTGGAAAAAAGGGTTGGTCGATTCACGATCTTAGCTTCGCCACCCTATTAAGGATACAAGTTTAAAATATCACAGAATCATTCCTTGGTTGTTTTCCTTTAATATGATATAAATCATGTTAATTTTGATGATAGGAAGTGTTTAAACATTTCTATTGAAAACTTTGAAGCAAAATTTCTACCTCAAATATTGTACCAAACTATGTGAAGCTTATATCCACTGGAAAGAGCTTTTTACTCTTTCTAATTTGATTGGTTATTTTCTCTTTTGCATCATGGGGAAGCACAGTTTTCACTTAAAAGAGCGACAGTCATTGGTAACCAACTTTGGCTGTGATAAAAAATGGTGGAGTGTTCAAGCAGCCAGGTGCACACCATGTTCGGTGCTATTCAAAACAATTGGTAAGTATCGACATTTAAAGTGATATCAAACCATATTATTAGCAAATATAGCACGCATAACAGCAGTCAATTTCATTAGCTTATGAATCATGCCCTCTGTTCTGCTTAAACTCGTCGTACTGTGATCGACAGTGCTTCTTTCACAAGTTGCTAACACTCGTGCTTTGTTCAGAGTCGATCCTTTGTGGTCGAATTACTAAAATTCCAATCAGCATAATAACATACCAAGTCAGAGATTATTTTTAATAGATTCAGTTGTTATGTTAATTAATTTTAGATTTTGATGACTTGTATTTACAAATAATGGGCTTACAAAGTTAGAATCATGAAACACATAGGGAGTTAACCAATGTGCTTGTGAATGTGGCGAGCACAAGCTAAAGGATCATGTTCATGGAAGAGATTCTGTTTTCGCACTGCTGTTGGTATTGAAAATCACTTGAATAAAAAATAAGAAATTAAAAAAAATGAATAAGTGAATAAATGAATAAATAAATGCTTCACAGATCAGCCCTCCCCCATCTCTTTCCAAGATTATACAATAATCAAGAAAATGTTACACCAGCTCCTATTCATTTATCTGTTTCATTTATCCATCTAAATTGATGAATAACTAAACATGAATAATTTATAAGCTTCTTTCTGCATTTCCTTGTCTGCAGTATGCGTAGAGTGATTTATCTGTGTACATGCATGTGGTAAGGAAGAATGCAAGAGTATGCTAGATGGACCAGATTACCTATTACAGTAATAACTTTTAACTGTGTGAATGCTGTTTTTTCCTGTTGTTTGCCCCTGGAATATGAGTCAGTGCGTCTACATATGAGTCCATGTCCAGTGTCTACATGATACTGGGTTTGCTGATTTGCAACATGCCTTTCTGGCAACTGGATGAGGGAGAAGACAAGAAACTTTATGGCCTGTAGACAATTTCACTGACAAGTAGGAAGACAGACATGCAGTTTGAAGTTCCAGATTCAGTTTGAATTTCAAAGACATTAGGCCTGGCATCCCTGCAGCAGTGGGGTATGAAAATAATTTTTATGTTGGTTAAGTGCTGGTTACTATCAGTGACTCCAAGGCAGTCATCACTTTCATGTCCCAAAGCCACCAGAAAAGAACAATCTTTAAATGACCTCAGCCCTCTAAAAACACAACAGTTGATGCCAGGTTTGTCATTACCACTAACTTGACTAGGACAACTATCTCAGGAAGATTTTGGACACTGCCAACAGAGCAACCTATGGTTTATCATTACCACTGGCTTGACTAGGACAATTATCACAGGAAGATTTTGGGCATTGCCAACAGATCAACTGATGGTTTGTCATTACCACTAGCTTGACTAGGACAACTATCACAGGAAGATTTTGGACATTGCCAACAGATCAACTGATGGTTTGTCATTACCACTAGCTTGACTAGGACAACTATCACAGGAAGATTTTGGACATTGCCAACAGATCAACTGATGGTTTGTTATTACCACTTGCTTGACTAGGACAACTATCACAGGAAGATTTTGGACATTGCCAACAGATCAACTGATGAGCATTCGCAGAAAATATGAGGCTCACAAATGCCTGTGTTTTCTCTAACTGTGAACTCCTGACTCACTGAAGATTGTTGACATGTCGTATGTGCTGACTGGTGGTAAGCAGGCAAGATGGATCATTTGTGCAATGCTGGAACTGGAGGGGACGAACAGGAAAAACCCAGGGTGGGAGGATGAAAAAGAGGTGGAGGGCGGGGAGGTGGAG
>JADBJO010014327.1:37500-48156 GCA_016801955.1 Conus betulinus | reverse complement strand
GAGAGAGAGAGAGAGAGAGAGAGAGAGAGACGAGAGAGATAGAGAGAGAGAGAGCGTGGATGTGTTGTGCGTGGTGTGTGTGCGCGCGCGCGTCATCGACATGCATTATGCTGCCGTGATGTATTGTGTTTGTGTGTTTGTAGTGTGTGTTTGCGCTGGGCGTGCGGGCTGCGTGCTTGCGTGTGTTGTGCGTGTATGTGGTGGTGTGGTGTGTGTGCTTGTGTGTGTGTGTGTGTGTGTGTGTGGTGTGTGTGTGTGTGTGTGTGTGGTGTGTGTGTGTGTGTGTGTGTGCGTGCATGCACGCTCTATTCGTGCAGCATGCTGTGTGTGTGTTTTTTGTGTTTGGTGTGTTGTGTGTGTGTTTGTGTGTGTGTGTGGTTGTTGTGTTGTGTGGTGTGTGTGGTGTGGTTTGTGTGTGTGGTGTGTGTGTGTGTTTGTGTGTGCGTGCGTGCGTTCGGCGTGCGTTCGTGCGTGCGTGCGTGCGTGCGTGCGGTGTGTGTGGTGTGTTTGTGTGTGTGGGTGTGTTTGTGTTTGTGTGTGTTGTGTGTGTGGTGTGCCGTGTGTGCGTCGTGCGTGCTGCGTGCTTGTTTGTGTGTGATGGATCCCTTTATAGCTTGAGCCAAAACATGGCGGAGACGGGAAGCAGACGCAGATTATGACCCTGCCAGAAATGTGTTCATCGCAGTGTGTGCAGTTTTTTCCGTGCCATTGAACATTGACGGTAGCTTGCAGGACAGTTTGACCATAATCGTAATATTGTGCCTGTCTGTCTCCCTCTCTGTCTCTGTCTCTCTGTCCCTCTTTCTTACTCTCTCTCTCTCTCTCTCTTCTCTCTCTCCCTCTCCTCTCTCTCTCTCTCTCTCTCTGTCTTTTTCTTTCTCTCTTTCTCTTTCTCTATCTCTCTCTACCTGTCTCGATCTGTCTTTCTCTCTGACTGTCTTTTTGTGTCTTTCTGTGTGTCTGTGTCTGTCTGTCCGTCCGTCTGTCTGTCTGTCTATCTGTCTCTCTGTCTATCTCTGTCTCTGTCTCTGTCTCAGGTTCTATCTCTATCTCTGTCTCATCTCTGTGTCTGTCTGTCTGTCTGTCTGTCTATCAGTCTGTCTGTCTGTCTGTCTGTCCGTCTGCCTCTCTGTCTCTGTCTCTGTTTCTCTCTCTCTCTCTCTCTCTCTCTATCTCCTCTCTCTCTCTCGTGTTCAGCGCAGTTGTATTGAAAGTAAGGTGATACATATTCACACAAAATGCAAACACCTTATAACGACGTTAGTTGAGAAGAATTCAATAGTGCCTCTCTCTGTCTGTCTGTCTGTCTGTCTGTCTGTCTGTGTCTCTCTCTCTCTCTGTCTCTCTTCTCTCTCTCTGTCTCTCTCTCTGTCTTCTCCTCTCTCCTCTCTCTCTCTCTCTCTCTCTCTCTCTCTCTCTCCTCTCTCTCTCTCTCTCTCTCTCTCTGAGTTTGGACAGATCTGGGACGTTGAGCCCTGTGAAGGGAAAAGCGTAGGAGTTTCCCTGACGAAGCCAAAGGGAAAAAAAAGCCCTTAAAAGTGATAGTAGTAGTACGCAACAGAGGATGTACGTCAGTCTCTCTCTCTCCTCTCTCTCTCTCCTCTCTCTCTCTCTCTCTCTCTCTCTCTCTCTCTCTCTCTTCATGCTTTCTTGAAAATCCATATCTCGCCATGTCCCCCTTGTGTTGTCATGGTAAAATACCACTGGATAAACAGTAGATAATGGACACACCCTTCACTGAATGAAATACCAGTTATGACATACGGGATGCAAATAAACCGTCCACAATTTTTCAACCATAGCTTTACTCTCAAATCCTTTCAACTCCACCCCTCTTCCTACTCCATCGGATGACACAACACCTCCCGTTCCCGCTATCGCTTCTTTCTTCTCCTCATCCACTCTGTTTTTTCCTCTTTCAAACGACACACACACCACACACAGGGGAGACTACCCATTTTGGTGTTCAGCTCGACACCGTTGCAAAGGTTGCATCAAACCAATCCCTTACGCTTTAGTTAGTCTGACAAATGGTGCATTCAATCGCACACACGACAAAGGCTAACCTGAAACGCGTTTCACAATTCAGTTTTTTTTACATTTCAACGTCCCACTTTGCTCTGGAGAGAGAGAGAGAGAGAGAGAGAGAGAGATAGAGAGAGAGGAGAGAGAGAGAGAGAGAGAGAGAGAGAGAGAGAGAGAGAGAGAATAATATGTGTGCGTGCGAGCGTGCATGTGTGTGTGCGTGCGTGCGTGCGTGCGTGCAGTGCGTGAGTGAGTGAGTGAGTGAGTGAGTGTGTGGTGTGTGTGTGCGTGCGGTGGAGTGCGTGCGTGCGTGCGTGTGTGTGTGTGTGAGTGTGAGTGTGTGTGTGTGTGTGTGTGTGTGTGTGTGTGTGTGTGAGTTTTGACAGCTGAACTGGATAGAGGACAGAGAAGAGGGGACGGATACAAAATACGATCCACGTAAGTAAATGTGGTCACTCCAGAACGCATTATCTCCCTTTCCATCGAACATTATGGTCGATTGAAACACAACCTAATCTTTACCTTTAATGTATTCTGTCTGAATCTGTGTTTGTGTCTGTCTGTCTGTCTGTCGGTCTGTCTGTCTGTCAGTCTGTCTGTGCTTTTCGCTCTCTTTCTCTGTTGAGATCACCGCGTTGGTATTGTTTGATGACAAAAAAAAGAGATTGATAGGAATGCAAACCTTTCACATGATGGCAGTTGAGAGGAATTTCATTGCAGAAAATCTCCCTCCCTCCTTCCCTCGTCTCTCTCTCTCTCTCTCTCCTCTCCTCTCTCTCTCTTCTCTCTCTCTCTCTCATCTCTCTCTCTCTCTCTCTCCTCTCTCTCTCTCTCACACACACCACACACACACTTTCGATTTGTGACAAAATGGGATCTTGAATACGATGAGAAAAAGTAAACATTTCGATCCTAACTGCCGGTTGTGAAGTGCATATATACTATGGCTTTGTCTGCGGCCTTTGATTTCGGCAGTCATCGATGAGGCGAATAGTCCAAGGCAAATCAGGAGGACGTAATCCTTCAAGCTGAGGAATGCCACGGAGCAATGAACTCGAGTCTGAAAAGAAATCTCTGTGGAGACAAGCAGGCTGAAGAAAAATAATGTCTCTCAACGAATACGTTTCCAGACTTTTAACTTGACCAAGGCAAGTGTATGAGTATAAGCAACAATCATTGTGCGAAACCTTTTTTTAGTGTTTGTGTTTGGTGTGTGTGTGTGTGTGTGTGTGTTGTGTGTGTGTGTGTGTGTGTGTGTGTGTGGGTGTGTGTGTGCGCGCGCGCGCCTGCGAGCGTGCGTGGTTGCGTGCGCGCACGCGCACCGCGTGTGTGTATGTGTGTGTGTGTGTGTGTGTGTGTGTGTGTGTGTGTGTGTGTGTGGTGTGTGTGTGTGTGTGTGTGTGTGTGAGCGTGCGTGCGCGCGCGCATGTGAGTGTGTTTTCAGTCAAAGATTTTTTTGTCCTCCTCTCTCTCTCTCTCTCGCTCTCTCTCTCTCTCTCTCTCTCTCTCTCTCTCTCTCTCTCTTCCCTCACACACAACACACACACACACACACACATACACACACGCATACACACACACGCGCGTGCGCACGCGCCGCGCATGCACGCACGCACCGTTCATGCACATACACAACAGGCACACACACACACACACACACACACCCCACACACACACACACACACACACACACACACGACATACACACACACCACACACTCACCACACGCAGACACACAGACACACACACAGGACACAGACACAGACACACACACACACACACACACAACACACACACACACACCACACACACACACACACACACACACATAGTTTCAAAGAACGGACTGGCCTGTCGTTTTTTTTTTTATTTGCCTCTCTTATTACAGTGATGTCCCGTGTTTATTAAATCATTTGCCAGGGTTGTCCTTTTTAGTTTTTCATCGCCCCCACTAATCCGGTGGTTTCTTCCATGTGCCCGTTGTTGCTGCTTTGTTTTTCAGTCATGAATTCAGTACATCAACGATGGTTCGTTCAAGATCTGCCCCCCCGACGATTTACGAGACAATACTGAGACACCAGGTAAAGTGTGCTGCATAGGGGGGGGTGTGGGGGTGGGGGGGGGGGGGTGGGGTGGGGGGGGGGGGGGGGGGTGGGGGGGGGGGGTTTCCTCTTACTTCCATCTCCTTATCTCTGCACTTCATGGCATAATCTCCCAACAGTGTTTTTTAGCTCTGGGAGGGGGTGCCTTTCCTTCTCCCTGGGGGTTTTTCCCCCTCCTCTACATTTTTCCCATCTTTTTTATTTTTCCTTTTTTTTTTTTTTGTTTTTTTTTTTCATTTTTTTGTTAGCCCGCCCTCTGTATTCATGCCTTCTTCTTTCTCTTGGGTTGTTTATTTCTTTTTTGTTTTTTAGCTTTTTTTTTTTTTCTTTTCCCGTTTTTTGGTGTTTTTCTGTTTTTTTTTTTTTCCCTTTTTTTGTTTTTTTTTTTTTCCATATATTTGTAAACTAGCTGCTTTGCATATACGTGCAAGGACGGGTCTTCTTTGCGCGCTTTTGCCTTTCTCTATATTCCATTATAATACATTATATCTAAATCTATCGACCTACGATCGCTTTTTTTTTTATCGTATAATTTACATGTAAATTTTGCCCTCACTCATGGGTTCCCCTTCCTCCCCTGAGACTGAGAGAGGAGAGAGATAGAGGAGAGAGAAGATAGAGAGAGAGAGAGAGAGAGAATGTATTGTAAGAAACCCTGAGAGCCATAATGGAGCAACAAACAAAAGCGGACTGTCAAAACCGCATAACCTGACGCGATCTAAACGGCTCCGATAATATCTTGAGTCATCCATACTGGAAAATAAAACCCTCAACGGTAGATGCATCAATCATTGAGAAGAAAATAACTGACACATACCCCCCATGGTGCCAGTTTTCCACACATTTCTTTTCCAAGCTGGAGTCGGCCTTTGTGAAACGACCCCCTTTCGCGTTGGAGGTCTCTTGATTTTTCACACACAAACTTTTGTTAAATAACCCTCAATCAAGCTTTCTAGCCATAGTCATATGTTCATCTGAAGACACTTTCTCAAAAGGAGGGAAACGCGCATTATCGCCAAGACCGCACTTATGGTCAGTCTCGACAGAACGAAAATCATTAGGAAGACTAACCCTTCGAGGTGATAAATACCGGAATCATCCACACCACGGCGTGAAATAGGCCCTGTGGAGATGAACCGACTGAACCAAGAATGATGTTCCACAACTGCGCTGCCCTCCACCTAAGACTCCATGCCCTATCCATATAGCCGTGTCCACGGTTTCAAAACTTTACTAGACTTTAGGCTGTAGTCACGAGGTACCGTAGTGACGAAAGAAACAACAGTAGAACCAAAAAAGCTTGAAATTGAATTAAGGACCGTGAACAGCAGTTTGGTGTGTCCAATATTTCTCCTTCAAGCAAACCTTCTTCTCTCTTCTCTCCTCCTCTTACTCTCTTCTCGTTTCGCTCCTCCCTCACCCCGGGCCTCCCCTCCCATTCAACCGTCCTCCTCCTCCTCTCTCGGTTCTCCCCATCTCATCTCTCTCTCTCTCTCCATCATCTCTCCTCCCCCCTCTTCTCTCCTCCTCTCTCTCCCCTCGGGCGGGCCCCCTCTCCCTTCTCTCTCTCTCCCATTCCCCCTCTACCTCCCTCGGCCGCTCCCCCTCTCTCTTCTCCTCCCTCCTCTCTTCTTCTCTCTTCACTCCCCCCCCTCTCTCTCCTCTCCGCCCTTCTCTTTCTTCCCTTCTCTCCCCTCCCTCGCCCTCCCTCTCTCTCCTCCTTCTTCTCCTCCTCCCCTCTTCTCCCTCCTCTCTCTTCTTCTTTTCTCTCCCTCTCCCATCCTCTCCCCCTCCTCCTCCCGCCGCCTCCCTCTTCCCCTTCTCTCCTCTCTCCTCCTCCTCCCCCTCCTTTCCTCCCCTCCCCCCTCCTCCTCCCCTCCTCCCCCCCCCCCGCTCCCCTCGTCTCACTCCTCTGCCTCCTCTCCTCTTCCCCCTCCCTCATCTCCCTCCATCCCTCCTCCCTCAGCAACCATCCTCCCCCTCTCCCTCTCCGCATCTCTCACCACTCCATCGTCGGGCTCGGACGGTGTCCGCTGGGTCCTCTCCGCGGGGGGGGGGGGCTCCCCCCCTCCCTCCTTCCCTCCCCTCCTCCCCTCTCCGCCTCCCCCCTCCCCCTCCCCCCTCCCCTCCTCTCACTCTCCCCCCTTCGTCTCTCCTCCTCTATCCCTCCTCCGCCCTCCGCCCTCTCCTCTTCCCCTCTCCCTCCCGCTCCCTCGGGGGTCGGGGTCGGCCGGGGGGGGGGCCTTCCTCCTCCCGGGCGCGCGCCGGGGGGGTGCCTCCCCTCGCCGCGCCCTCGTTCTCTTCTCTTCGTCCGCTCGGGGGGGGCCCGGGGGGGACTCCTCTCCGGCTCTCTCGCCGGAGGGTCCTGGCTCTCCTCTCTCAACCACACACGGAGACATCCCGCGCGAGGGTAGGCGCACGACACACCCAACCCACGAACCGGGGGTACACACACCACACACCACACACACACGACACACACACGAAACACCACACCATACCCGCGCCTGCACCACACCACACTACACACCACACACACATTCACGCACAACCGTGCACAGCACGCACGCACTCACTTTTCACGCACTCACGCGCACACACACACCATGCACCGCAACACCTGTATAAAAGACCGGCCCACACATCCTTATACCTGCACGTGCAACCCTTGCATGCATCCACGGGTACACACACACACACGACACACCTACACACAACACACACACACGACACACACAACACAACACACACACCACACACACTGCTCGCGCGTGCGCAACACACACACCAGCAACAAACACACACACACACACACACAACACACCACCACCCGCACTTCACTATCACCACAACACAACTCACACACACACACACGCACAGACACCACACACATCACACACACCCACACACACAACACACATTTAAAAAATACGTTCCCACACATACATACACATGCACATTCACACTTCATGCATGCACGTATACCACACACACACGTGCGCGCGCAACACACACACACACCCACCAACACACACACACCCAGCACACACACCCACACACACACCACACACACCCACACACTCCGAGAACTGATGACCTGCTCGTGTTTTTGTTGTTGTTGTTGTGTGTTGTTCCTTCGTCATTCATTTGCAACGCTGTCAGTGCGATATTAACCCTGGTTCTCCTTTCTTTTCAAAAAGCTCAGCGACCCTGTTTTTTCCCCTCATGTGCCCCTCGGGAATTTGTTGGTTCGAAGGTTTTGCTGGATTTTCTTTCTATTTTTTTCTTTGACGTGTCCAATGACTCTGTTTTTTAATTAAAACACCAGAGATAACAAGACAAAGTTTGCTGCAGGGAAAAGTATCCTCTTACATTTCCAATTTCCTCCTCAGCTCTTTGTGGTTTTTTTGTAATAAATCTCCAACTCTGTTTTTTTTTGCCTCTGCAGTCTACATTGGCTGCTTCTATATAATATTTTTTTTTCATCTCGTAAACTATGCGTGTACGTACAGGCACAGGCACACCAGAGTTCTCTTTGGATACATTTATCTATGGGTCATTTGATCGTATATAACAATTTTTGTTAAATCGTATAATTTACATGCTATTTTCTTCTCTCTCTTTTTTTTTCCTTTCTCTTTCTCTGTCTCTGTCTGTCTGTCTGTCTGTCTGTCTGTCTCTGTTTCTCTGTCTGGCTGGCTGTCTCTGTCCATCTGCTTGTCTGCTGTTTGTTTTTTTCTGTCTGTCTGTCTGTCTGTCTGTCTGTCTGTCTGTCTCTCTCTCTCTCTCTCTCTCTCTCTCTCTCTCTCTCTCTCTCTCTCTCTCACTCACTCTGTGTGTGTGTGTGTGTGTTGTGTGTGTGTGTGTGTGTGTGTGTGTGTGTGTGTGTGTGTTGTGTGTGTGTGAGCGCGCGCGCCAACCACACCCTACCAAGATAAAATCCATATGCAAAATAAGCTCCTTGGATATAAATTGAAAACAAACAAAGAAAAGAAGAAAAAAAAAAAGAGATGACGCCGGCCGGATGCTGACCCATCATCCTATTCATGTCCAAGCTTTTGCCTCTATGAAGGCTTCATCAGGGATCTCTTATTTTCCAACGTAAACGTTTTGCCTTTGTTTCTCGTTGGACTTGTTACAGGGTTTCTATATAGGCATTCTGCTGAGAAAAAGTAGGAAAGTTCAGCAGTCAAGGGTCAGTGAGGGTCAGCTGCTGATTAGTCCTGACCGACAAAGACAAGCCTGAAGGACAAAGAACCCACGAGCTGATTGGTAAACGTCTCACAGCAACCACGAGCTGATTGGTAAACGTCTCACAGCAACCACGAGCTGATTGGTAAACGTCTCACAACCAATGAATTCCAAGCGTGACAGAGTAAGGAGAGTAAGGTCGCATAGGTGATGCTGCCCACTTCACATATTCCACCACCAAAGTCAAATGCTTGTTGCCAAGCTTTCATTCTGGGTACTACTTTGACTAAAGCGTAGGGATACCAATCACGAAGGATTGTATAAACAGAAGCTTGAAAGTGAATATGAGACGTAAGCAGCAATCAATGATCTTTATCATCTCTCTCTCTCTCTCTCTCTCTCTCTCTCTCTCCTCTCTCTCTCTCTCTCTCAAAACGTAGAAACACACACACACACATACACACACACACACACACACACACGCACACAAGAACGCACGCACGCATGCACGTACGCACGCACACACACACACACACACACACACACACACACACACACACACACACACACACACACACACACACACACACACACACACTCGTTCAAAGAACTGTTGACCAGGAGTTATGTTCCTGTCATTGAAGAAGAGATCCTTGTCAGTTCCTTTATTACCATGGTTGTTCTTCCCTTTCTATCACCCAGGCACACCTGTTTCTCTCATATAATAACCTTTGGGGAACTGTTTTCTGGTGTGAAGTTTGCAACACCTGGATTTTTTTTTCTGTGGTGGGTTTCAATGACCTTTTAGCACTTAGTATATCGGAGAGGACAGTGATCGTGTGCTGCAGGGGGGACGTTTCGTGTTAACATGTCCAACATCCTTCTCTGCTCTTTGTAATAGACATCTGCAACTTAAGCTTTCCCTCATTCCTCCATGTTGACTTCTTCTCTCCTTGTTTCCGCTGTAAACTATGCATGTTCAAACAGACAGAGAGAGAGAGAGAGAGAGACAGAGAGAGAGAGAGAGAGAGAGAGAGAGAGGAGAGAGAGAGAGAGAGAGGGATATATATATATATATATATGTATATGTATGTATGTATATAGATTCTTGTCACAAAGTCCCATGAGGAAGATCGGTTCGGTCGAAACATTGAGAAGAATTTATGAGTCTCTGTTGTTTTTATCTTCATTTTATGTGCAAATACACACACACACACACGCACACACACACACACACACACACACACACACACACACACACACACACACACACACACACACACATATATATATGTGTGTGTGTGTGTGTGTGTGTGTGTGTGTGTGTGTGTGTGTGTGTGTGTGTGTGTGTGTGTGTGCGCGCGCGTGTATCTGTCTGCCCCAAGGGCTTATGCGTTGATACAGGCTTACAAATTTAGAAATGATGGGAAACCCCTACCCCTCAATGATTTGTACTTCCTAGATATGGAATGGAACAAATATAGAAATCTCTCCCAGTTAAAATACATCACTTTAAACAAGAGAGATGCCCTTAAAGGTAAGCGGGTCTGAGAAGAACTGATTTTCCAGCGAGTGCCTTTTCCAGTAAGCTAGCAGGACAAGTAATAGCTTTTTCACTCAGTGAAGATAGTGTCTAGCTTGCTACTGGATCCTTGCTATCTACTGTAGGAGAAACATTTCCAAATAAGCTAAAAAAAAAAAAAAAAAAAAAAAAAAAAAAAAAAAAAGAGGAAAGAAGAAAATTAAGAAAAAAAAAAAAAAAAAAAAAAAAAAAAAAAAGAAAAAGAAAAAAGAAACTGTTGGAGACCGAGAAAATCCTCCTGCCTGCATGAAGTTTGTCTGAAAATGCACCCCAGTGAGGAAGGATTAAATTTGATACATAAAAGTACACATGAGATGAGGTAGAGAGGGATGACCTCACTGTCAGTTGCTCTCCCACCTCTATCGCCTGAAACATATCGCACACAGATGAGTGCCCATGTGGTACTGGCCCACAAAACCAGCCCACGTACTTCAGTCCTGTCCCACTTTCGACAGCCTGCGGCGTGAGTTTTTGCCCCTGTGTAGTGAAACTCCAAGAAAAGCCGTTGGGGACGGCAGACTCACTCCGACGGACCGCTGACTTTGCCCAAACTACCGGACTTTGTATCTGACCAGCATGACCAGGGAACGCAGAAGAAGAAGAACAAATCAGATTTCCTTACAAGTATATAAGAATGTGAAGACAATTTGTAAGGAGGGTGGGGGAGGGGGGTATTATTCAGGAATAAAACCCTTTTAAAGATTTGATATATAAAATGTAATCAACCACACTGTGGTCCATAAGCTTGGCACCCA